>OZ005744.1:88594569-88663082 GCA_963930735.1 Dioctria linearis
GAACTCCAGCAACAAAATCGAAATCCTATGCTATTTCCCTATGCTGGAGAGTGCTGAAAGTGATCTCGTATCCCCAAAGTGATCTCGTATCCCCAACATCCAAGACTCAATGGTGCACGCAAGGCACAGTGGTGCATCCAAGACACAATGGTGTAACCAAGGCACAAACCAAGGGTGCAGTCAAGACCAAATGACACATCCCGCTAGGGCGCCGTCGAGACTCAATGAAACCAAAAGCCTATATTTAGGCGCAACACATATCTATTTAAGAAAACCGTAGTACGGGAGCATGCTGTTAGTACCAGCTAATGCCGCTAGGGTGCAGTCAAGATCAAATGACATACCCCAGTAGTACCGGTTAATCCCGCTAGGGCGCAGTCGAGACCCAAACCATACAACCAAGACACAAACCTACATTTAGCACGGGCTCAAACCACCTAGCGACGGTGGCGAAATCCTGGAAGCTAAAAAAGTACGCCAGAACCCGCATAGCTTATCTACTTAAAATGTTATTATATTCTCCTAAAAACTCCTCAATATCCATCTTAACAGTTCAGCATTCGGGAATACACTAACCACTAACCAAACTCTCATGCATTTTTCCCTTCCCCTTTTATATTTTGTATAGGACATGAAAGATTCTTATAAAATTGTCTTCTTCATAGTAGATTTTGGATTTTGGTTCTCGGCACCGTTTGGGGGATATGAATTTTTTAAAATCACTATATACCCTAACTAATATTTTAACAGATATTTATACACCGATTTTTTATATAGAACATATGGATTTATATAAGGCTTACACATCAGGAAATGCATAAAATCTTGGATTTTTCTTTGGAACATACTGTTACAAGATTCTAATAAAATTTTCTTCTGCCTGTTAGATTTTGTATGGAACATACTGTTACCGGATTCTTACCAGATTCTTATAAAATTTTCTTTCGCTTGTTAGATTTTGTACGGAACATACTATTATCAGATTCTTATACAATTTTCTTCTACTTTTTTAAATTGTGAACTGAACATGGTACCAGATTCTTATAAAAAATTTTTATGGTTATTAGATTTTGTATAGAATATACTGCAACCAAATTCTTATAGCCTTTCATTTTGCTGCTATCTATTTTCAGATATTATATAATGTGCATTCATCTAGAACAAAAATCTATAGCTCGGTTTGGTCACATATGAATTTATATACGGTTTATAAGGAAATGCAGTTACCAGATTCTTATAAAATTTTCTTCCACCTGTAAGATTATGTATGGAACATACTGTTACCAGAAATCGTCTTCTTTACAGTTTACTCACAGCTAATTATAATCTCCCATACAACTTGCACTACTCATCATCCAAGTGAACCCAAGAGCAGAGACTTTCGGTTTCAAAGGTTAAGGTGACGTCAGAGGTCAAGACAGTGTGCCAAATACATATAAATAGTAGTTTCATAACTTGTTTTTCCAATTGATATTTTGCTCTTTACCCAAACAGATCACTGTTTCTTGGCAAGCTAATTACACAATAATTTCAACATGAGCTCTAAGGACACTACAAATCTTCTAAAGCCTACGGATGAAAGGAGTAAAGAATATTCATATAAGGCTCAGTCTACATATATGAAATCGATGCTTTCCAGAAATAAAGAAGAAAATTTTTCATCCAAAAACGAGTCGACTGTCCCCTACCAACAGGTCGAACAATCAGGATATTCCAACAAAGATCGCAAAAGTAAAGATGGAGAGATGTTATTTGTGAAAATGGTGCACCACGAACCTTTTAAAGCAACATTGGTGTAAAGGCATAAGGAATATTCATTATAAGGATAAATCTATATCTATGAAATCTTGGCTTGCTGAACTAAAGAAAAAAACGACTTTAGACTTAAGCTATAATACAATTAAAACAAATTATTTCAATAAATGGCATTATAACCATGATACAATTTTTATTTACAATACATATTTTAGACTAGGCTAGATTTAATATATTTTCTGCGGCACACATCGCTTAATAGTGATAATTGAAGCAAGAATGATTATTGCTCACACCGTGTGTCGCTTTCAGCCATATTTGTTGTTTGCAGATGAAGTGAACCTACTTTCCTTATGTAATCTTAATCATATTATGTAATTTTTTCAGACTTGGTAAGATTTAAAGATGAATAAATAATACTTTCATATCCTACTAGAATTATATCATTCCAAATACCCACTCTCAACATCGGGGTCTACACTATTGAACTTGAAGCATTATCAACTTTTTTTCGGCCTTTCTGATACTCATACAACACTATTTCGAGGAGATAAATACCAAATACCATCCATCAAAACTTTTAACGTAATACATAGCTTACAGTACCTACTCTCAACCCCCCATCACGATCTTCACTATGGTCACTATGGACTTGGAGAATTATCAAATATCCAGCGAGATTGCTGATTAGGATTTTACTGCTTATTCATAGCTCCCATACAACTTCCACTACTCACCTCAGACAACATATCATACCACATTAATATCATAACACAGCGTTCTTCTATCAAAGCTTTTAATTTGACCCACTCTCAACTTAATGTTAAGTAAACAATGCACCTGCCCCAATAGTATGAAGATAAAAATATCATATTCTTATCAGCTTCATGTGAACTATGATATCATGGTAAATAACTCTGCAACCTTCCAATGCTCACCAGCCCCAGACACAAAAAAACAAAAAACAATTTGTTTATTTTATTCGAATGTATTTGTTTATGCAAGAAGTTATATTACTAATTTATATTACTCATCTAAGTCGACATATCATCCTACATTAATATGATAGCTCGTTAATGCTTTTAATTAACCCACTCTCAAGCTAATGATAATATGTAATTTTTTCAGATGTGGCTGCTCAAACCACTTTCATGCTAGTCTAACAAGTTCCTCTAGAAAGATTTCATGTAGCAACACTGGTCATGCCATTACACCTTATCACCAAAAATTTGATGCAAAGTCTTTTACTATACCAATAAAACTTTCACTACTCATCTAAGTCTCATATTATATTAGTAGGTATCACCCTACATTGATATCATAGGTGATCAAAGCTTTAAATTTAACCTGCCCAAAAATAAATTTTATTGAAAATAAAAAAACAATTTTTCATAAAACCTAAGATTTTTTCAATACACACACATACACACACACACACACTTACACACACCTGCATCGAAAATTTTCTGATTAGGTTTTAATTTCCATTACTTCATGTTTCTTAACATTCGAATCAACCGTGATCTATTTTTAGATATCGAATATCATAGCATGATCCGTCTTGTTTATAAGATATTTTTATTCCCCAACTTACGTTATAGTTGTTGTTGTTGTTTTTTTCAGCAAAAGAAATTTTCAATTATAACTTCCACTACTCATCTAAGACATCATATCCTACAGATTAATATCGGTTGTTCTTGTTTTCAGCTAAAGAAATTAGGAATCTTTCATAAATCACCCAATTTGTTTACTTTACTCGGCTGCTGTGCGAATTTGTTTACATTATTCGACTGCGAATGTGTTTACTTTACTGAACTGTGATAATTTGTTTATGAAAAGAATCAAATTAGAAGTGTTACACCTGAAGAGCAAAATTAGGCATTTACTAATTTCCATTACATATCTCAGTCAACATATCTACCTACATTCACCCCCAAACCAGCTTCACCTGATCTATTTTTTAGATATATCACCTGAGAAGGTAAGATCGCTAATATCTTGAACCATAGAGGATTTCTGATGAAAATTTTATCCCATCCCTAGTACTAATACTATTGGCATGAACAAAAAATATCCTAGGACTAACTTGAATTATTACTACTATTAATTATACCAGCAAAGATAAGATCGCTAATATCTCGAAACCCATAGCCCGTGGAGGATTTCTGATGAAAATTGTGTCCACCTCTAGAACTAAGACCCCCACTGGCACCTTCTAGAATCTATTGGCATATTGTAGGGTTAACTTGAATTATTACTAATACTAATTACACTAATTTCACAACATTTCTTATCCACCAGCTGCACACATCCACACACGCCATAGCCCTAGGAAACGTTTCCTCAGCCACCAAGTAGCCCAACCCAACATACCACAGGCACTCATACTAAAGTAAATGACTGAAACCAAACTCAAGCTGACAAGTATACAGTCCCCGATATAAATTCGCTTAGGGTATTTCACATCATTACTTAAGCCGCACACATTCTACCCAAGCCTTGGTACAGGTAACGTAGCCCAGTCCAACACACCCCAGACAGTCCTAGTCATAGTATCAGATATTGCCACTAAAGCTCTCAGCCTCCAGTACCCAGACACAGGAGGGGGCACCTCAAGGTCAAATTGTAGCCTCCAAGACCATATCAAACTTAACCCGCAACCTCCACTAATAAAGCTTCCCGCCCCTTCACAAGATGCCAAATTTTCAGTACAAAAGCGGCCTCAGAACCACCTCAAAATTGCTCACCGTACCTCAATTTATTAAAAAATCAGGCAAGGCAAGAGCTTGAACAGCTGACGGGGATCAGCTAATCAGTTGATATCATGCCCTGGTCAGCCAGACGGTAGGAAGGAATTCCCCCAGGCAGGCCCTGTGACGTAGACCACTAGACGGAATCCCCCTCAGTGGCCCAGAACCACAGTCCATAGCTACCAAAATAGTTGGAATCTACCTTGCACTTTTTGTATGGAAAAAGTGGGCCAGAATCCCCATAGCGTAACTACTTACAAGTGCCGCTGGGCAATCTTATTTCAACCCAACATATTAGTCTGTGATAGAGCCTACAGACAGCAAGTCGAAGCATTAAATTCTAATTTAATTTCCAACTAGATGGCGGATGCTGAAGCGCTTCATCAGGCCGTGGAATTTTAACTGTGAGTATTATTGATATATTGCACTTTTACTTTGACATATGTATATACTCAGACATTTGTAGCGACTTGCACTGTAAAGCTTCTTCGCTAGTGATATTTTTTGTTCATATATTCACATAGCTTCAATCTAAAGCTATACTAGCACATATACATATATGTTTTTTTTTTAATTTTTTTTGTTTAATACTTTATATATACCTAGCTATAGTTAATTAATCGAATACTGCACAATATCGAAGGTACCGAACGAAAAAGTAGATTCAGAGCAATTTTTCTAGTTAGATTTAAGTGTTTGAATTTTTTTTGATCTTTACTATTCAAATTCTTCAACTTTCGTAAGACTTTTAAAACGCTTTTGTCATGTAGTAGGAATCTTGCTAACGTATATGGAATTTTAGAGGCATACCTTCTGTATGTCATTGATAGCTAAGCATTTGACCTCATAGGGTATCGACATTGACAATTTTTAAGAAATTTTAGACGCATACCTTCTGTATGCCATTGATAGTCGAACTTTGGATCTCACATAATATCCATTTCTGCTGACTTATAAGACGTTTTAGAGCATACCTTAAGTATGCCTCCTGTTTTGGAATTTAACGTTGAAATAGAGAACCGATATGGTTTAACTTGTTCATTTATCGATACATACCTTAATGCCTCCTGATTTCGAACTGTACAAAGTTATAGATAAATGATATCTGGTAATGTCAAAATTTGTCGATGCCTACTTTAGGTATATCCTTCCTTTTTAATCATACGGTAGTTATCACTGACATATATAAAATGGACTGCTGATACTACTGAAATTCCTTACATTATTTGACATTATTATGGGATCACTTTTCTATAGTTGTCCCTTTTTGGTTTAACTACTTTATTCCGCTGAACTACAAATAATAAGTTCTATACAAAATACACCATAATCCAGTTTCAGTTCAGTGGTTTTCCTAATGAATATATAGGATTGAAATAGACGGAAATACAATATTTGTAATCCTTTCTCTGTCCCCCATAGATACTTTTAGGGGCGGTAGACAAAAATTGCTTAATTTTATTTCTTAAAAAATCAAGTTTAAAAAACATTTGATATTGTAGGAGATAAGCTTCCAAGAAGAGAAATAATTTCGAGTGCTTCTATAATTTGTTGAACTTTTAATATGAATATTAAAGCAAAAGTAAGACTTGAAATTAAGATAATTGTCACACCCTGACAAAAAAGTTGACCAATTGAAATAGCAAATCAGGCAGTCCATGTTATATATGTCAGTGGTAGTTATAAATCATTCGCCATAGAGATATATATATTGTTACGTGCAATAGAAAGAGACAACTGGTGACATCTACTGGCAATAAACAACTTCAGGTTCGGAGAGTAAACGACTTCAGGTTCGGAGAATCGATTATGAAATCTACAGGAAAGTTCAGGAATAGAACAAATAGAATAGTCAAGAAGCTTTTGGAATAGAACACTCGAGAATAATCCGGAGAGTTTCTAGGGTATAAATATAACAGTTGTCATCGCCAGAAAAAGAGTCTTGTTTTAGACGTTGCAGTGTTAAGAAGCGAAAGTAATAAGGAATAAGTTTTGATGAACAAAAGAATTCTCTCGAGGAACAAAAGAATTCTCTGGAATCACGTTTAGATGAACAGAAGAAATCTATGGACGAACAAAAGAAATCTATGGAAGCCCGTTTTGATGAACAAAAGATTGATTTTGAGGAACAAAAGAAATCTCTGGAAACCCGTTTAGACGAACAGAAGATCTCTCTGGAGAATTGTCTAGAAACTCGTTTGGAGGAACAGAAGACTTTCCTGAAAATCTCATTAGACGAACAAAATTTTAAAATTGAAGGAATCGAGCAGGAAGTGGCGGAAGCTCAACAAAAAGTCACCGAGCAGCTTGACAGTTTTAAATCAGATCTGGAAAGAATAAAGCATCGTCAGCCTCTAAGCGTAGCAACTGAAATATCCGGTGCAGGTAGAATGAAACCTCCCATATTTGATGGACAAAATTCGTGGCATATCTTCAAGAGACAATTCGAGGCAGCTTCAGAGGTAAATGGCTGGAAAGATGAAGACAAAGCTATAGCTCTGGTGTTAGCACTTCGAGGTCCTGCGTCAGAACTCTTACAAACTGTACCGATTGAAAATCAACGTAATTACTCTTCATTAGTACAGGCGATAGAATTACGTTACGGATAAGAGCACATGCAGCAAGTATATCGCCTACAGTTGCGCAACAGGATTCAAAAACATGGCGAATCACTACAACAACTGCAGGCAGATGTAGAAAGATTAGCGCATCTGTCATACTCCAGCGTGAATGCGGATATTCTCAATGAAGTGGCGAGGCATTTGTGAACGCTATTACAGATCAAAATTTACAACAATCATTAAGGATAGCAGGAAAGGAAAGAAATCAACAGCAGAAGCACTAGCCTATGCATTAGCATACGAATCCGCCAGACAAGCTTCACGGAGTGCAGTACGAGTGAGAGAAATTTCAGTAGAAGAATGTACTTGTAATAGAGTGCAATCATCACAGAGCCCGCCTTCACGTGGTGTCCCTCGATGCTGGAATTGTAATAGACCAGGGCACATTCAAAGACACTGCAGAAAACGTCGATGAATGGAATCACCAGAAGAAGAGGGGAAAGAAGAATGCCAAAGATGTCGAGCCAGGGAACAAGCAATTCGTGGCGAGACTAGATATCAAACAGCGACTAGTCGCATCGTCTCTCCTCTTGAGCAGTCGGAAAACTAGTAAAAACCAACTTCGTGGGGCAGAAGTTGGTTGGTGGAATCGACAGCCCCGAAGTCATCATCCAAGTAAGTCAGTTACAGAGAAATAATAGCAGTCTTGTTATATATGGAAGTGTAGGAAAAAATGACTGCGCAGTTACTATCGATACTGGAGCTTCAAGATCAATTATTAGAGCAGATCTTGTTAAGAACAAATGGCTTCACAACACCACCAAATATCCATTAAGAACAGCAACTGGAGCGGCAGCACAGGTGTTTGGAGAAATAACTTTAGATGTTCAACTAGGCGAACTACTATTTCCTCACACTTTCCTGGTTTCAGACATAATGGATGATTGCATTCTTGGAATAGACTTCATGACCACATACAAAATAAATCTGGATGTCGGAGAGCGGATTCTCAAATATGGCAACATAGAAATTCCTATGAAACTAGGAGAAGAAGCAGATCATTCTGCGAAAGTAAGGACGATGGTTTGCGAAAATATTACTCTTTCGCCATGCTCCGAGACACTAATATGGACAAAGCTTACTGATGACATCGGAACCTGCCGATTCTATCTGGTGGAGCCTAACCCCACAAAAGTTACATCGAACATCATCGTTGGCAAGACTTTAGTGAAGGCAGAAGGTGCAACATTAATTCCAGTCAGACTGCTTAACACATCCGAAAACGAGGTACAACTAAAAGAAGGTGCTATAATTGGAAATTGTGAACCCGTTTTCCAAATCGTCAATTTAGATAATGGTAGTAATGTCAAGGAGACAAAAACTATACTAGCTACTACCCAACAGGTTCAGAAACTTCTTTCGTCCAGTGCCTTAAGTGAACAACAACACAACGATGCCAAAGAGGTGATCGATGAATTTTCGGAATTATTTGCAATGAATGATGATGACTATGGTAAAACAAATCTTGTCCAGCATCGAATCGATACAGGAGATTCCAGACCCATTCGACAGACACCACGAAGATTGCCATTAGCCAAACAACCAGAAGTTGCAGACATGATGAACTCCATGAAGAAATAAGGCATCATAGAGGAATCTAACAGCCCTTGGACATCGCCGGTTGTTCTGGTTAGGAAGAAGGATGGCAGCACCCGATTCTGTGTAGACTACCGCCAACTAAATAACGTGACGAGAAAAGATAGCTATCCACTACCAAGGATTGATGACACATTGGATACCCTTTCCGGAGCGCAATGGTTTTCCACGCTGGATTTGAAGATTGGTTACTGGCAAGTGGAAATACATCCCGAGGACCGAGACAAAACTGCTTTCTCAGTTGGCAGTGGCTTATGGCAATTCAAAGTAATGCCATTTGGGTTATGTAATGCTCCAACCACATTCGAACGACTAATGGAATGTGTTCTACGAGGTTTAACCTGGAAAACATGTCTTGTCTATTTGGATGACATAATAGTAATCGGAAGGACATTCATGGAACATAAAAACATCTTACGGGATGTACTTCAAAGACTCAAAGACGCAAAATTAAAGCTCAGTGCGAGTAAATATGCTCTATTTAAAAAAGAAGTTAAATATTTAGGGCACATAGTTTCATCACAAGGAGTAAGAACCGATCCAGAGGAAATAGAAGGCGTCAAAAATTGGCCAGCACCAAAGGACAAACATCAATTACGGAGTTTTCTTGGTTTAGCTACCTACTACAGGCGATTCGTGAAAGGTTTTGCAGATATAGCAAGAAGCCTACATCAACTTACCGAAAAGGGAAAGCCGTTCATATGGTCGGATAAATGCAACGAAAGTTTTGAAAATTTGAAGCAACAGCTCTGTGAAGCGCCAGTACTTCACTATCCAAAGCTGGGAAAAACATTTATATTAGACACGGATGCCAGCAATGAAGGTATTGGTGCAGTGCTTTCTCAGGAGGAGAATGGTCAAAAAGTTCCAGTAGCTTACTACAGCAAAGCACTTTCAAAGTCAGAGAAAAATTATTGTGCTACAAGAAAGGAGCTACTTGCCATTGTAAGTTCAACAAAGCATTTTCATAAATATCTCTACGGGCAGAAATTCATCCTTCGCACTGACCATGCAGCGCTAAATGGCTTCTGCAGTTTAAGAATCCTGAGGGACAAGTGGCGAGATGGATAGAGCGACTCCAGGCTTATGATTTTGAAATACAACACCGAAGAGGTCGTATCCATGGAAATGCAGACGCCCTTTCACGACGTCCATGTAAACTTGAGTGCAAACATTGCACCCGAATAGAAGAAAAAGAAACAACAGCAACTATACAGTTGGTAACCGTGGAGCCATCTACAGGTTGGGACAACGAGGACCTACGAACAGCACAACGAGAAGATCCGGACATTTCACCTATTCTTGCTTGGAAAGAAGACATGGAAAGACCAGACTGGAAGGATATTTCGGAACGGAGTGAGAAGCTGAAAAGTTACTGGGCTCAATGGAACTCTCTTCATGTTGAATGTGGTATACTAAAACGCAAGTGGGAAGCACCTAATGGCGAATCTTTCCGAATGCAGATAGTCGTGCCGGCATCAAACGTCAAAGATGTTCTAGAAGAAATGCACGGTGGAACCTCTGGAGGACATTTGGGAGTGAACAAAACCATTTCCAAAATACGAGAAAAGTTTTATTGGTTACATATGCGAGAAGATGTGGAGGAGTGGTGCCGCAGATGCACTGTCTGTGCTGCTTGCAAAGGGCCGCAACACAGAAGCAGAGGAGAAATGCATAAGTATAATGTCGGAGCCCCCTTTGAAAGGATAGCTATAGACATCGCTGGACCTTTTCCAGAAACGGATGGCGGTAACCGTTATATATTAGTTGCCATTGACTATTTCAGTAAATGGCCTGAAGCTTATGCAATCCCTAATCAAGAGGCAACCACAGTTGCGGAACAAATAATAACGAATTGGGTCAGTAGGTTTGGTGTGCCTCACGAACTTCATTCGGACCAAGGACGGAACTTCGAATCGCGGACTTTCCAGGAGATGTGTAAAATGTTGGGAATAAGAAAAACTAGAACAACTCCTCTACACCCACAATCTGATGGCATGGTAGAGCGCTTCAACAGAACATTGATCGAGCATCTAAAGAAAGTAGTTGACTATCATCAACGCGATTGGGATCGACATATTCCTGTATTCCTAATGGCTTATAGATCAGCCGTTCATAGTACTACCGGACAAACCCCAGCTAAAGTCATATTCGGAAGAGAGATGCGTTTACCTAGCGACCTCAAATTCGGTACCCCCCAGAGGTGAACAAAAGTTACCAGAAGACTACGTATCGGAGCTCAAACAGCAATTAGCCGATGTACACGAGGCCACGAGGACGAAATTAGCAATAAATACCGATCGGATGAAGACTCGCAATGACTTACGCGCTAATTCCGCAGGATTTAACGAAGGTGATCTTGTTTGGCTGTACAACCCGAAACGACGTAAGGGACGTTCTCCAAAATTGCAACAACACTGGGAAGGACCATATTCAGTAGTAACTAGAATTAATGACGTGGTATACAGGATTCAGCGTGGCACAAGAGGCAAGCACAAAATTGTTCATTTGGACCGCTTGTGCCAATACTACGAGCATCAAGACCGTGGATCACCTGTTGTTCGGGATGAACAAGTTTAAGAAGGGGGCAGTGTTACGTGCAATAGGAAGAGACAACTGGTGACATCTACTGGCAATAAACAACTTCAGGTTCGGAGAGTAAACGACTTCAGGTTCGGAGAATCGATTATGAAATCTACAGGAAAGTTCAGCAATAGAACAAATAGAATAGCCAAGAAGCTTTTGGAATAGAACACTCCAGAATAATCCGGAGAGTTTCTAGGGTATAAATATAACAGTTGTCATCACCAGAAAAAGAGTCTTGTTTTAGACGTTGCAGTGTTAAGAAGCGAACGTAATAAAGAAGCGATAGTGTGTAATTAGATTGCGATAATTGAAAGTACAGTGTTAGCGATAATTAGAGTTGAGTTGATTAAATAAATGTTTGTGAACTTTATATGATTTAAGTGTAATAAAGAACTTATATATTAATTATTTAATATTGTGTTTTAAATAACGAACCAAAGGCCACGCTCGCAACAATATATATGATTAAAACAGAATTTTATAACGTAATGGCCCGTTAGATCTTTGATTTTCCCTCACTCTCCTGGAGCCCTCACATGATGGAGGTTGACTAAGGTTCACTCTTCCACTTCTCTCTCTCCACAGGTCAATTAGGGACTCTGAAGAATTATGCCCCTCAGAGTCAGATGGGAGGATGGGGCAGACAAAGAAGGCAGAACATCTGCGCCTTCAATGGTATACAGGTAAGTGACGTAAGGGTCCCTTCAGGACCGAATGTGTGCCGCCTTTTAGTTGGATAGGCACGAAATTTTTTGATTATGGCTGACGGCAGCGGCAGGTTTTTCATTGAACCTCCCCACACTCTCCGCCAATGAGCCGAGGCGAGCTAGCGTGCCGCCCTGCAGGTAACGCTGTCCGTCGGGTGATCTGTCAGCTCATGCTGGCAGTCTGGACTTTACGTCCGATGTCAATCACTCAACATACTTCCATAACATGTTTTGCTAACTACCGTAGAGCGGCAATCTAATTTAGAGGGGTTGTCTTGTCCTATGAAAGATTTTTATTAATTTCCTGAACATAACGATATATGTATAGACGATAATCCTTGCTAGCCAATACAACACTTCCATCATCCATAAGTGCAACATCAAAACATTGTACCTGTTTTACTGTTGATTCCAACCCCGAAACTAATAGACCATCTTGTGTGAATATGGTTAAATTAAAATTATTATGATTGCCAGCAATTAAAATTTCTCCAGCTGTATTAATACCAACACCAATTGGATAATTAGTAATGCCTTCACCACTAATTTGTCGTAAATGACGTCCTTCTAATTAGGTACTTTAACCAGTGGTGTGGCGTGGAATTGGTGTGAGGGGAAGCAATAAGATTATAATTTTACAAAAGCGTTAAATAACAATGCGTTCAAAAGTTATTGCAGCGATTCTAATAAATTATCTATTCCCCGTCGTTAGCTGCTTCTTAATCACCCAGGAGTTACTTTTTGAAAAAAATATGCAACTGGAACAGTGAACTGTGTCGACTGTGCGAAGAAGGCAATAAAACCTCTAAGTATATAATATCCGAGTGTCTCGCGCTGCAGCTTTAAGGATAAAAATCACTGGAGAAGTATTTATCTCTCCAAATAAGGTTTGCAAGCTAACTCGTAAAAGCTCGTAGAAAGATAGATTTAGCTGAACCGATCTATGGTAGTTTACAAAAGACATCTCTGGTCGCGGTCTCCGCAGGGCCTTAGTGGCCTAGTCACCCCTACCCTGAACCTTATGCTTAAGCACCCACGATCGAGTATGTGAGAGTAAGATGAATTGCAGTGTTTTGGCCATCTGCTTTCAAATTAGAATAAAAGTTATTAAAGAAATTTACTTTTATATTATACACTCCGTTTCAATCAATGAATAAATAACTAACAAAGAAGCGGGATATCGTTCGAATACAGTGTACGTGAATAGGACACTTACTGACAGTAGAATGAACTTCGTTGAACTTACTTTGACGATTTTGAAAGAAAACATTTCAGAGTTCTGGGAGTTCATTGAAACTTTATAGAATTTAATAACTTAAATAAATATTATGTATTAGAATTGTATTGTTTCGGAAGCTTGAAGTGTACAGTTTTATACTTTTAAGTGTTTTGTGAAATTAAAGCTATTAGCTTTTAATTTAATGTGATGAATTGTGCGGTGCAATTATACACAATTGTGGAAATTTCAGCGGAAAACCGTTTTTTACGCTAGTGAATATAAAGGGTTTTCCAATAAGAGGTGTTATTTTGATATTCAAAGAAAAATGCCATTTTTTGAGATAAATGATCGGATCTTTATTTCATTATAAAGAGAAAGGTATGCCGTTAATAACGGAAAATAACATCAGCCAAATGACCACCACGACCACGCCTACAGGACCATATCCTTTTCATGAAATTTTCCATAACCAAATCGCAAAGTGTCCTCGATAGCCTCACGAATTCCATCTTTGAGGTCTTGAATCGACGCTGGGCTGTTGGCGTAGACCTTCTCTTTCCCGTGGCCCCAAAGGAAGAAGTCGCAAGGTGTTAAGTCACAAGATCTCGGTGGCCAATTGTGATCACTGCTTCGAGAGATAACACGGTCCGGAAACTTTTCCCATAAAAGATCAATGGTTTCGTTGCTTGTATAGCACGTAGCACGTTGTCCAGATCAGTACCATCCAATTTCGGCCATAAAAAATCATTAATCATCTGTCGATAGCGCAATCCATTCACCATAACTGTTGCTCCAGCCTCATTTTCGAAACAGTAAGGTCCAATGACCCCGCGGGACCATAAACCGCACCAAACAGTCACACGTTGAGGATAGAGAGGCTTTTCAACAATAACTCTTGGGTTTTCCGAGCCCCAGATGCGACAATTATGCTTGTTGACGAAGCCATCGAGGTGGAAATGGGCCTCATTACTCAAGATGAGTTTTCGATGGAATTCTGGATCATTTTCATGCATTTCAAGGACCCAATCAGCAAAGACTCGACGTTGTTGATGATCGGCCGGCTTGAGTTCTTGTGTTAACTGAACTTTATAAGCCTTAAGACCCAAATCTTTATGCAAAATACGGTGTAATGACGTTTGTGGAATGCCTAATTCCAAAGAACGACAAACCTGGGTTTTCTTCAACACTTTCGCCTACAGCAGCAATATTCCCGGCTGTTCTTGAGCGACGTGCACGGGTTTTATTCTTCACATCACTAACTTGTCCCGACAGCTCGAATTTTTCTACCAATTTCTGTATTGCGGTCCGACAAGGTGCTTCACGACGACCCAAAAATGTTCGAGTTTTACGAACCGTCTCTGCCACATTTTCACCATATTTATAGTGAATTTTAATAATTTCAATGCGTTGCTGAATCGTGTATCGTTCCACTTTTATTAATGGCGTAGTTTCTACTTGTCAAAGGTCAAAAAATGACAGCTCCAAAAGTGACATCTACCGAAATAGCGGGCTAATTAAAATAACACCTCTTATTGGAAAACCCTTTATTTAAAAAAAATATCATCTTGTTTTAATTATATTATTCGTGAATTTTTTTTTTAAATATGTACAACAAATGCAGAGAAATACACGAAAGTTTTAAGATTATTTGCGATTTGGTTATTCGATAAATGTCAGAAGGCTTCTTCTTTTCAATGGCAGCCCTATATTTCTTTGGAGGCGCAAACGCTTTGGTTATTTACAAAGAAATTTGGAGTATAAAAAAGGTTCCCATTCAAAATGTTACGACTTCACTACTGCTATGACGAAGCGAATACAAACACAGCACACTAATCCATTGCACGAGAGCTTAAGTTTTCACCCGATAATTCGCTTCCATATTAGTTATTTAGTCAATAGTTTCAATCAAAGCAATAAACAAATTTTAAATTTTCAGTTTTCTCGAAAATGGTGGAATGATAAATGGTTTTCAGAATATGAACAGATCCTCAAGAATGTTCTAATGCACTGGGTAAGTTGCGTGGTAATAACGGTATTTGAGCTCTGTAAATAAAATTTCAAAGAATTTGCAGAATATGAAAATGGAGAACTTCAAACTCGTTTATAGTTTTGAAACAAAGTATATTATTCGTCGCCTTCTTCATTCTTCCCTTGAGATGTAGCAATTTTTGGAGTAAACTAAATACCTAAAAAAGTAGATTCGTGATTATGCATAACGGCGACAAATAAATTCTAAATAAGCTAAATTAAAATATCAATAATTGCTCATTTACTTATTTGCCCCCGACTGTACCCTTTTGTCATCAATATCATATTTAAATAAAAACCTTTGCTCTAAAGTAATATTCCCTTATCCAACTTGAAATTCCCCTCAAGAATTCACTATTTCCTATCAGACAGCAAGCCAAATGCTTCCTAATCGACCTACCGACAGAAATTGATGGAAGCACAATTAAAAACACCTCCAGTCGAAACAAATACAGCGTTAATCTATCATGAGAAAATATGTCCATATGAATGAAATTAATCGAATACATGCTACCGGTATAGCAGTGTTTGTAGGTCCCATAGAAGCATTTTTTTAATTGCAGCCCTTACGTTTGGAACCATTTCTTATTGAGCGTAGCCACACTGTAAGTGGCGAACGAGCATCAGAAGTATGTGACGTAATAGGTAGATTCCTTACGAGTTCGAATGCCATACATTTTGTTGGATGTTGTTCGATTGCTGATGGAAGCAGAACTGCAACCCACCTCCTCAGGCAGTGGTTTCCGTTGCTATTCCATAGACAGAGCCCAGTCCTGTTGGAATGCTATACTTTTAGTTACATGTTGTTCGATGCTTTGTTTTTGATTGTTTTGTTCAGAGGTAGGTGATTTTATTATTGCTTCTCGTTGATAGTTTACAGCGCAGGGCAAATAAAAAGCCTTTACGGAAAATAATGTTGATGTACATTTTTTGAATATATTTTTATGTTGTAATTTTTTATTTAATTTCATTTTTATTTGTTTTAATTCAATTAAATCAGAAATCCTAAGGGAAGTAATGCTTCCCTTGCTTCCAAAGACGCCACGCCGCTGACTTTAACACAATGTGCATGATTTGCACTTATAAAAATTTCTGGGCCATCATGGTGGACTTCTATTATGCAGCCACCCTTTTAATTCTGTAATTCGGGATTTACGGAAATCGATCTCTGACGCCGGAATATTTCACCCTTTTGCAGATGCCGAGGAGTTAGGACTCCATATACTTTTCCGCTTGTACTGGTGAATTTATAAGGCCCTGGAAGTAGCCATCTGAGCATGTGTCCCTGATTACTCTGAGCGTAATTTTTCAGTTCTTCGCTTTGTTGGATTAACCAAAATTTCAATGTTGACCGCAAAAAAACACAATTTCCCAATTAACTTTGTTGGATTTTTTCCGATTTAGATTTCCAAAAACTAAACTTGGTCTTTCGTGCTTAAGACACTTTTTGCTCTCTCGCAGAAAACGTCGAAGTCAAAAAAAGGAACACGCTCTTCTTCTTCTTTTTAACCAAAAGTAAGAGCTCTTCGATTTTGGGTGCGTTCGAGCTGTACAGACTCTCCGTCCGTTTGACAGCAGGCCTGCATACATGTTGCATTTTGCCACAGTGTAGCATACTGCTATATGCAGTACTCTACGACCATAAAAAGGAGACAAATAGATTTTAACCAAAATTTGTTCCATTTTTATACCCTAGATGAAATCTATAGGGTATACTAAGTTTGTCATTCCGTTTGTAACACCTCGAAATAATGATGGTAGAGCAAAATGAATTGGACACCCATGCATAATATTAAAAGTTATTTTGATTTTTGCATGTCCGTCCGTCCGTCCGTCTGTGCGCACGATAACTCGAGAACGCGTACACTTAGAGAGCTGAAATTTTGTACACGGACTTTGAAAAAAAAAGTAAAATTAGGTTCGAAAATGAGACAAATCGGACGACTTCTTCGTGGGGTTGCCATACAAAACTTTCGTTTTCCACTATATATTTGGACACTGCCTGAGAGAAATTTCATACGGGCATTCATTTAGAGTATCATAAGAATTGGTCTTAGACCAATTTTAGCTTTTTTACTTGTTGACTATAGGAATTAGATAGGATGGCTCAGTCTATTCTTATTATATGTCAGTCCTATACTGTATATACATTTCTATTATAAAGACAGAGAGGATGGAGAATATTGTGGCCTCTGTACCGTACTTTCCTATACATTCTGACCCGACACAAATGGCGGAACGTGGTTCGTAATGAGAATAATGCCTCATTTTCATCGTTAAGTTAAGTCATTTGACTACTTTCCTGTTAATTTTGTCGGTCTAAATACTATTTTGGATTTCTATGAAAGAAAAGGTGGGTTATAAAATCAATAGTTTTAAATATTGACTTTAAGCAAAATTATTGTAAAATACCGTTATCCTAGTCACTTTAAGAAGATGAATAAATATTAATTTTCTCCGCACGTGTCGCTATGTATTAATTTTAAATGAAAAGTTTGGCTGTGTCAAATATTTGACTTTGTAAGTGCGGTATTCTTGTGGTTTAAGTGAACAAAATTTGAGATGTGCGAGGGAGAAAGGATTATAGGAACTGTTGCAAGGTTGGAGATATTTTTCAATTAGTCAAATGATTAACTTAACGATGAAAATGAGGCATTAAGCAGGCCACAGACGATACAACTGCTGGTCCAACTGTTGTACCAATCTGTGTTGGCATACAACCGTTGTATGGTGTGTGGGCCAATTGTACGAAGCATCCAACAATCAAGCTCGGTTGGATGGTTGGATGTGCATGCAGGTAAACCGCTGTTGTATATGCAACCGTTGTATGGTGTGTGGGCTTGTTGTTCAACCGTTGATCCGATTTCATTATCTGTCAAGTTTTTTATTGTGAATGCGTTGTAAAAAACAAACCAAAATGGTGTCAATTAAGTATAAGGACTTCTGGGAAGAGTTTATTGATATATTATTAATTTTCAAAGACATAATCACAGCTGAAAAACAAGTGCGCACTTTCTTTTTTTTTTACAACCGATGACATTATTTCGGAAGAAATTATTGCTGAAGAAATCGGTCCAACAGTTGTATCGTGTGTGGGCCGCTTTAGTCGTAGCTCTGTACCGTGGACTGAAACAGATTACACTTTAGAACGCGTCGCGACATCGCGGCAAATTAAACGGTGAAATTGCTCCGCCGCGCTGTGACTAAAGCCTGAAATACAATGAATGCGAAACGGAATTGTCGACGCGAATTGGCGTCGTCGTTTGTCGCAGACGTAATACAATGAATATGACATTATTCGTCGTCATTTCAAGATAGTTGAGTTGAGTTTTGCTGTTTTGTGATGTCTACGGATTTATTTTTTACATTTGATAAGAACAAGTATATGTTAGATTAAAGCTTATATGCAGGTATGCCAGTTTTAAAAGAAAAGTACGTGAAATGTACCAACACACGAACTGTCAAACTCAAATGTCGTACTACGCAACGACAATTTTAGAAATTTGCTCTACTTGATTAAGGTCGAGTTAGATTGGAGTTTTGGGCGCGAGGCTAGCGTCGCTTTCGACGAGTTTCGGCAAATTTGTTTTGAATTGTTTGTTATAACTTAGTTCACATTTATACAAATTACACCACAAACATTTCTCAAATTCCTTATGTGCCTTCAGAAATAAAAAGAGAATCTAAAACAAATCAGGCAGCAGTACGATCTCCCAAGTGTTAAGTTAAATTAAACGCGTACGCGACGAAAAGTAGAAATTCGATCGATGTTTGCGTCGCGAGCGTCGCGTGCGGTGGTAATCTAACACTCCCTATACAACAAGCGTAAATTCGATATTACCTGTCGACGCGTACTACGCGTTTGAAATTTTCAATCTGACTCCAGCTTTAAGCAGCCCACACACGACACAACTGTTGGTCCAAGTTTTGTACCAATCTGTGTTGGCAAACAACCGTTGTGCGGTGTGTGGGCCAATTGTACGAAGCATCCAAAGATCGCAAGCTCGGTTGGATGGTTGGATGTGCATGCAAGTAAACCGCTGTTGTATATGCGACCGTTGTATAGTGTTTATGCTTGTTCAACCGTTGATCCGATTTCATTTGGTGTCTATTAAGTATAAAGACTTCTGGGATGAGTTTATTGATATATTATTAATTTTCAAAGACATGATCACAGCTGAAAAGCATGCATTTTTCTTCTTTTTTTTTTTTTGACAACCGATGACATTATTTCGTAATACTCAGTATGAAAAATTACACAAGACTGACAGCGGAAGAAATTGGTCGAACAGTTGTATCGTGTGTGGACTACCATACAACTGTTGGTCCAACGGTTGTTCAACAGCCGTTGGACCAACAGTTGTATCGTGTGTGGGCCGCCTTAAGGCTTAAACACAATTCCGACGACAGAGCGACAGAACGACAGCCGACAGCGAAAAATTCGTTGCGAAACAGGCAGTCGAAAAATTGGGAATACAATTGCAACGACAGGCGATGAGCGACGATTGTGAAAGAAGAAGATATTGAAATTTCATTTGTTAAATGTTTCAAACGTTTTAAAAGGAGATTTTTATCAAGAATATTTTATATTATATTGAAAGAAATGCAATGAACCAAAGTATGGAAAAAACTGAAAATGCGGAAATTAAGTAAATTAAACGCTTTGAAATATCCATCCAACACACGTCTTTTTTGTCCACTTGTCTTGGTTGTCTTGTAAACTATAAATTATCTTATGGATTTCGCATTTCCTCGATCAATATTTACTCAAAGCTCATTATTTTAAAATTACCGCGGCGTGCTACCACCTAAAAAACACAAAAGTGAATGCCACAACCATTTCATTCGATTAATTTTGTTGGTAGGACTGCAGCGACGACGGCAAAATTAGAAATTGATCAATCCCGGCGAAAATGTCGTCGGTCGTCGCAATTTGGTGCATTCGCATAAGATGCTGTGCTTTTAGAAGTTTGACAGGGTTATATCGTCGTCGTTTGTCGTCTGTCGTCGCAATTGTGTTTAAGCCTTTAAGCAGGCCACAGACGATACAACTGTTGGTCCAACGGCTGTTGACCAACCGTTGGACCAACAGTTGTATGGTAGTCCACACACGATACAACTGTTGGACCGATTTCTTCAGCAATAATTTCTTCCGAAATAATGTCATCGGTTGTCAAAAAAAAAAAAAATATGTGCATTTGTTTTTCAGCTGTGATTATATCTTGGAAAATTAATAATATATCAATAAACTCTTCCCAGAAGTCCTTATACTTAATTGACACCATTTTGGTTTGTTTTTTACAACGCATTTACAATAAAAAACTTGACAGATAATGAAATCGGATCAACGGTTGAACAACAAGCCCACACACCATACAACTGTTGCATATACAACAGCGGTTGACCTGAATGCACATCCAACCATCCAACCGAGCTTGATTGTTGGATGCTTCGTACCAATTGGACCACACACCATACAACGGTTGTATGCCAACACAGATTGGTACAACAGTTGGACCAACAGTTGTATTGTCTGTGGCCTGCTTTAGAAAGACTACGCGGCAAAAATTTTCGACGCGCTGTCGTGCCGCGTTCAATGCTGCGTGATGAACAACAGGGAACACATGTTCTCTAACATTTTGCCGCGCACTGAGTGTACTCTGTTTCAGCCTTAAATATTAGGACACTGCCTGAGAAGACATTGATATAGAGATCTGAAATTTGGTCTATGGTGTTTTCATAGTAATAGCAAATAAAACTTCTTAAATGGAATAAATTGGGCAACCCTTTCTTCTTTACGGATATATATATATATATATGCGGATACTGTGTAAACGATCAGCCCTAGAAATTTTTATTGTACTAAAAATGTCAGAATATGAAATCCTATAAAATTGGTTATAATCGTTTTTTTTTGTCCGACGAACCGTTAAATATATGCGAAAAGCCACTGAAAAAATCACAAATTGCTCAAATGGGTGACCATACGAAATTTCATACGGACAGGGTATCACAAGAATTGGTCTCTAGCTTTTCTACTTGTTTATATATAGAGTTTGACATTATTGACAGACAAATTTTACATCATTCAATTTGTACGCGTTCACTTATATCGCCCAAGCTCTATCCTAGTTCCCCTATCCCACTGACTTATAACAATGGACTGAGTGATTTGCTATTTCATGTGGCACAAAAAATATTGTGTTTCTGTATATCACCGTTAGAGCACCCTTTAAAACGATTAAACGATTAAATAAAAAACATAAAACTCAACCAATCAGATGAAATTTTACACCCGTAAATCGAAATTAATTAAAAAAATTTTCTTGTGCCCAAGTGATATTTTAATCGCTTACGACTTTAATTTTCAAAAGTTATTCTTAACTGAATCCTGCTTATGGGCAAGAGAGACGGAGCATGGCAAACACTATCTTTACCGTATTCCCTCTGAGGTGATTGCAACTGTAGCCAACATAAAAACATCAAATGGCATAAGCAAACGTTCCAGAATGCAATATTTTGTGTTGGTAGCTCCACCTCTGCCATAGGGCGAAAAAAAAACTTGTGCCATGCTTTCCTATAGGAAAATGACAATACGCTCAGTCCATTGTTATAAGTCAGTGCCCTATCCTCCTTCTGTCCTACAACTCTCAATCTTGATTCACTTGGCCTTGGCAGTTACCAGTCGTTTCAGTTCTTACCTACCTAGAACGCTACCTTCATCCTTGATCAAGCATTTACCCATCTAGAGCGCTTCCCTAATGCCCCATGTAACTGCCTTCACTTTGGTTCAAGCCCATTTATGGTATTCTGTCACTGACATATAATAAGAATGGACTGAGCGTTCTTGCTTCAAAAATGGCACAAATATTGAACAGGCTGTGAAAACCCTTTATTTCGTACAATTGCACACCGATTCATAATTTATTATTATTTGTCGATTGGAAACACTAAAGTTGTTATAAAATAGTATTGCATTAAAATAAAATTATTTAGAAAGTTAAACTTGTTTTAATTAACCCAAAAACACATTTGTAATATTACTGAAAAATGTGCTCCTCTGCAGATTTTTTGTCGAATTTCCTTGAGCTTGTAAGAGATAGACGTATAAAAACAATATATTTGTCTGAATTTTTATGTCAATTCCAATGCATTCCAATTAATATAGCCGTGCTGTTTCCAAAATTGTTTACAGTTCAGTGTACATTTTGAGCTTGAAAGAGACAAATAGTTTTTTGCTAAAATTTGTGCCATTTTTGACTATAGGAATTAGATAGGATGGCTCAGTCCATTCTTATTATATGTCAGTGTATTCTGTATTGCCCCGCTGCTATTCTGTATCTTTAGTCCATAGGACTTTAACACTTAGCTTTTCATCTTTCCGTTATAATTAGGGCTTTTTTCATAGCCCTACTTTGATATCTACTTTTCTTGGGCTTGCCTCCTTTTTTTGTAATTTTACACATTAGTTTCCAAGCATTTATGTTAGTAAATAGCAGTGGCGTGGCGTGGACTTGGTGTGAGGGGAAGCAATAAGATTATAATTTTACAAAAGCGTTAAATAACAATGCGTTCAAAAGTTATTGCAGCGATTCTAATAAATTCTCTATTCCCCGTCGTTAGCTGCTTCTTAATCACCCAGGAGTTACTTTTTGAACAAAATATGCAACTGGCACAGCGAACTGTGTCGACTGTGCGAAGAAGGCAATAAAACCTCTAAGTATATAATATCCGAGTGTCTCGCGCTGCAGCTTTAAGGATAGAAATCACTGGAGAAGTATTTATCTCTCCAAATAAGGTTTGCAAGCTAACTCGTAAAAGCTCGTAGAAAGATAGATTTAGCTGAACCGATCTATGGTAGTTTACAAAAGACATCTCTGGTCGCGGTCTCCGCAGGGCCTTAGTGGCCTAGTCACCCCTACCCTGAACCTTATGCTTAAGCACCCATGATCGAGTATGTGAGAGTAGGATGAATTGCAGTGTTATGACCATCTGCTTTCAAATTAGAATAAAAGTTATTAAAGAAATTTACTTTTATATTATACACTCTGTTTCAATCAATGAATAAATAACTAATAAAGAAGCGGGATATCGTTCGAATACAGTGTACGTGAATAGGACACTTACTGACAGTAGAATGAACTTCGTTGAACTTACTTTGACGATTTTGAAAGAAAACATTTCAGAGTTCATGGAAACTTATAGAATTTAATAACTTAAATAAATATTATGTATTAAAATTGTGTTATTTTGGAAGCTTGAAGTGTACAGTTTTATACTTTTAAGTGTTTTGTGAAATTAAAGCTATTAGCTTTTAATTTTATGTGATGAATTGTGCGGTGCAATTATACACAAGCACTTGTGGAAATTTCAGCGGAAAACCGTTTTTTACGCTAGTGAATATATTTAAAAAAAAATATCATCTTGTTTTAATTATATTATTCGTGAATTTTTTTTTTAAATATGTACAACAAATGCAGAGAAATACACGAAAGTTTTAAGATTATTTGCGATTTGGTTATTCGATAAATGTCAGAAGGTTTCTTCTTTTCAAAGGCAGCCCTATATTTCTTTGGAGGCGCAAACGCTTTGGTTATTTACACAGAAATTTTGAGTATAAAAAAGGTTTCCATTCAAAATGTTACGACTTCACTACTGCTATGACGAAGCGAATACAAACACAGCACACTAATCCATTGCACGAGAGCTTAAGTTTTCACCCGATAATTCGCTTCCATATTAGTTATTTATTCAATAGTTTCAATCAAAGCAATAAACAAATTTTAAATTTTCAGTTTTCTCGAAAATGAAGGAATGATAAATGGTTTTCAGAATATGAACAGATCCTCAAGAATGTTCTAATACACTGGGTAAGTTGCGTGGTAATAATGGTATTTGAGCTCTGTAAATAAACTTTCAAAGAATTTGCAGAATATGAAAATGGAGAACTTCAAACTCGTTTGTAGTTTTGAAACAAAGTATATTATTCGTCGCCTTCTTCATGCCTTCTCTTGAGATGTAGCAATTTTTGGAGTAAACTAAATACCTAAAAAAGTAGATTCGTGATTTTGCATAACGGCGACAAATAAATTCTAAATAAGCTAAATTAAAATATCAATAATTGCTCATTTACTTATTTGCCCCCGACTGCACCCTTTTGTCATCAATATCATATTTAAATGAAAACCTTTGCTCTAAAGTAATATTCCCTTATCCAACTTGAAATTCCCCTCAAGAATTCACTAATTCCTATCAGACAGCAAGCGAAATGCTGCCTAATCGACCTACCGACAGAAATTGATGGAAGCACAATTAAAAACACCTCCAGTCGAAACAAATACAGCGTTAATCTATCATGAGAAAATATGTCCATATGAATGAAATTAATCGAATACATGCTACCGGTATAGCAGTGTTTGTAGGTCCCATAGAAGCATTTTTTTAATTGCATCCCTTACGTTTGGAACCATTTCTTCTTAAGCGTAGCAACACTGTAAGTGGCGAACGAGCATCAGAAGTGTGTGACGTAATAGGTAGATTCCTTAAGAGTTCGAATGCCATACATTTTGTTGGATGTTGTTCGATTGCTGATGGAAGCAGAACTGCAACCCACCTCCTCAGACAGTGGTGTCCGTTGCGATTCCATAGACAGGGCCCAGTCCTGTTGGAATGCTATACTTTTAGTTACATGTTGTTCGATGCTTTGTTTTTGATGGTTTTGTTCAGAGGTAGGTGATTTTATTAATGCTTCTCGTTGATAGTTTACAGCGCAGGGTAAATAAAACGCCTTTACGGAAAATATTGTTGATGAACATTTTTGGAAGATATTTTTATGTTGTAATTTTTTATTTAATTTCATTTTTATTTGTTTTAATTCAATTAAATCAGAAATCCTAAGGGAAGCAATGCTTTCTTTGCTTCCAAAGACGCCACGCCACTGGTAAATAGGTTGTCATAGATTAAGATGATTTAAAAAAAATTGATAGATTTAATTTTAGTATTAGCACTTAAGTCATCTGCATTAAACGTTAACTTAAATAAGATGCCATTTACCCTCCAATTCGCTATTCAAATTTAACTATTGTTATACCTTTTAAGTTCTAATCATACTGTGTATTTATCTAATATTCTTCGTCTTAATACTAAACTAACTATTTAAGTTTTAGCTATATTCATCTGTATATTGAAACATAAACATTTATTTATTTGAGTACCCGTGCCAAAGGCACGCCAAGCGCTGGTCACATCATACATAGCGAGTTACATATTATAGCAAAACTAAACAAACAGTTAAGAGTGGTGGAAGCTCAGAGCATCCATAGTAGCATAGCGTAATGTTGGAGCAGCAAAAGACAAATTATCTAAATATTCGTTGTCTTAATACTCTATTCGCTATACTCAACGCTTATTTGCGTGGCGCTCATGCCGGGGTTTGTAATAAATAAATTTTGAATTAGAATTAGTATAAGGCTCGTAATACTTATGCAGTCTCTCAATGTTACTTACTGTATCTGTATCATTGTAATGTACTTTAAGCTCTACATCGTCTAACTTCCTTATCTTAATCTACAGCTTACTTTCTACCGCAGTGACTATTCATTGTTCCTTTGTTAGTTCGCTAAGCAATTTTGTATTTTATTGATAATTCGATCTTTTACTTACTCTATGTACCTAACGTTGTAACGTGGCGAAAGCAGAGGTTCTATAATAAACGTCTTTCTATTGTATTCTAAATTAGTATAGAAATCATAGGCACATAACAAACGAAATCAGAAATCGGTGTATAGTGTATATATGGGTCACGATCAGAAATAGGATCCAGTGAGATTGTTATACCCAAATGCTATTAAATATTCAAATGAATTTTTAATTTCCTAGGGATATTTACAAATTATGCATTTTTAATGATGAAGATCTTTTGGATCAGGTTTTCCGTATTGTTTTTCCCACCATGCGACAAACTCCTTTTTACGTTCTTCACGGCGAGCGAAGTACTCAGGATATTGAGCTTTTTCCAATGGATGCCAATAATCTAAAACCCAATCGGGAGGAATTACTTCTCGTTCGAAGGCACAGCCACCGGGGCTTTTGGCAACTGCAAAAAAGTTCTTTAATAACAATCACCAATTAATTTGTCCTCACATTTTTTTGGTTGGTAGTGTTGTTTTTCAAATAGCTCCTGTTCTCCAGCTTCCAAAAGTTCGGCTGCTTTCCTCATATCAGTTATATTCTTATTTTTATCAAATCTTTGCCGCATGAGCACAGCTTGGTATCGGAAAATGTGTCTGAAAGTTAATGTTTATTTTGAGCTCTTATATAAGTATGATAAATATTATATTTTATATACCTTCGATCGTACCATGATTCTACATTTCGCACAGCTCTTTTGTACAAACTGCAAACCCTTTTCGAATGGGAAATAACGCCAGTTGGAATCGACATTTTCACTTATATCGTTTTCTAAGTTAAGAACAAAAATCCATTAATTAATGTCTCAAAAAGATGGATGTCAGTTTTCTTCTTCTTTTTCAAAAAGCAAGGGCAGAATAGGCGAAAATCTTAGAATACAAGGTGGCCGTGCCGGCCCGCTAATGTCGTTTTCGTTTGAACTTCAGTTTCGCTATAGAGGCAACCTAAGTGATGTCAAAGCGTTCGTTTGAAGCAAAAATGACCTCATGGGTTGCCTCTGGTGGCAACCCAAAAAGCAGCAGGTTCTCTCTGAAAATTTTCTCGGGTACACTATGAGTTCACTCACACAGGCAAAGTCTAGTTTTGATTTGATATTAATGTCATTTGACATTTTTACATTTGACATTATTTTAAAGGCATCAATTATTATTAAGACCACTGTACTATTATTATATCATATTAATATCAAAATTATTCCGCAAACAAATTACCAACCGCTTTCCGCACAAAATCCATAGCGTACTTTGACGTTAGTATTCATACACAAACGAGTGCGAAAGCGAGCCTGGATTTTCAAACGAAAACGTCGTTCGAATATATAGCACACAGGAATGGTGATAAGCCAGATTTTGCGTAATGAATTTCTGGTTGCGTTGGTAGTCCATTTTACATGTATTTAAACGGAGCATCTATGGTAAAAAATGTTCTTTTTCGACTTTATTTTGAAACAATTCATATAATTAATTTATATAAATTTTTGCTTTTATTAACAAAAAAGATAATTTAGATAGTGCGGTTGCCTCAAACAGGATTCCCTAGTTTATAATCCAATTTATATTTGCAAGAACTGACCGAACACTTCATTTCTGTATTTTTAATTGATATGAAGATTTTAACAGGCACTAAGTGGCACTATAAAATTTTGCATAAAATAAACTTCAAAGATAAATAGTTTTGAAAAGAATTGCTTCCGTACTTTTGATAAATTTTGCAAAAGAATTTTAGATTGCATAAACCTGTTCACAAAACAAAATCACATTTGACAATCCTGCACTTAGCTTTGACAACTCTACCAGCATCCCTCATGTACACGAATTTTACACGATTCAACCATTCCTGTTTGCTATATATTCCTGTTTGTATATATTCTATTGTGCTCATTTAGCGGATAAATTTTTAGCAGCAATCGAACAGGTACCATTTTTACAGCTAAAATTGTTCATTGTTTTGAACTATTGATGGCTGCTTTTTACAATCAGCTGTCGTGCACTTGAGATATTATTTCGTGTTTTTGAGATTGCTATTGCAATGCCAGAAATCTTTCGCAAAACAGCAGGCCATACATTGTGGTTTTACTGTTTTGCTCGTTCATAATCAAAGTTAACTTAATAATAAGCTAAGAAGTGGGCGATATTTCCGAGTGTTTTACATTTAAATGTAGAAGGCAAGAAAAGGAAGAAAGAAAGAAACAAAAAATCAAACTCTCTTTAAAACTTTTATGAATAAAGATAAAAAATGTGAAAGCCCAAATTCCATGCAACAAAACAATTGAAAATATTTCGTTTTCGTAAATAAATGAGAAGTGGCGGAGTTTTCACGTTTTTCTCATAAAATGCTCCAGCGCTTCTGTGAAAACTGGTTTTTCAGGAAATAATCTCAATGTTTGGTCACATATTGTTGCTGTAAATGGACATTACAAGATGACGGCAAGCCGTGGTGAAGTTGTTACGTGTGTGGGTTTTTTCTTGACCATGTTTTAAACCCTAGACACACAGCACAAACTAATGAATTATTTGTACTAACTATTCATTACAATGCCGTGTATCACATAGTATATGTCATTATAGCTCGAAAATCAGATGATAATGAAGTACACTAATGAATTGTTTTCGTACTTCATTATAACAATAATGAGGAAAAATTTGGTAGATTTGGCATATAATGTAAATCTGAGCTTCGCTGTGCATCTGCCGATTTGTAAAATAATAAGAAGAAATGCAAATCACAAATTATATTATCAATTTTTTTTTAAATATAATGTTTTTCTCATTTGGAAATTGTTAAATTGAAAATAAAATAAATGAAAACAAAGTTTATCCCGTTAATTCGATCCATATTGCTTCTTTAATGTGATAAGTTTATCAAAACCAGTTTGACAGCTCAACTTAATTAAAGAAATGGCTGTGTGTCTACAGTTATGCCCTAGACACACAGCACTCTTAATGAAGAAATAACTAACGACTCATTAGTATGATTCATTATAAACTGCGGACACACATCCATTTCTTTAATTAAGTTGTGCTGTCAAACTGGTTTTGATGAACTTATCACCTTAAAGAAGCAATATGGATCGAATTAACGCGATAAACTTTGTTTTCATTTATTTTATTTTCAATTTAACAATTTCCAAATGAGAAACACATTATATTAAAAAAAATATTAATAATATAAATTGTGATTTGCATTTCTTCTTCTTATTTTTCAAATCGGCAGATGCGCAGCGGAGCTCCAGACTTACATTATATGCCAAATCTAGCACATTTTTCCTCATTATAGTTATAATGAAGGAAAACACTTCATTAGAGTACTTCATTATCATCTGATTTTCGAGCTATAATGACGTATACTATATAACACACGGCATTTTAACGAATGGTTCGTACAAATGATTTATTAGTTCGTGCTGTGTGTCTAAGGTATTATTTTCTTATCTCGACTAAAACGTGGTTTTTAAAATCACGGCAAAACGGATGGTGTATGGCCACAGATTAGATATATACAGATATCCAGCTTCTGAAAATTACCCGGTCATGGTTTTAAAAACCTTTCTTCTGGTACCACTATTCGGCAAGAAGAGCTGGGTGCGTGACCATAATAAAATGAAAGAGAATGAAGAGCACAACCAGATATGTATGCCAACTGCTAATGTCAAAATGCCAACTGCGACTGTCAAAAATGCTAACTGCTAATGTCAAAACCGTAGACTCATATAATCTAAGGTCAATAACCAACTGCTCCATTGATCACGTTTTCTAGCAGAAGTGTTACACTTTTCTTGTAGTGTTACACCAAAATTGTTCCATTGACCTGCACTGCTAGAAATGGTGTACGTCAAAACGCCTGTGGTGCTACAGTCGAATAATCGGCGGTGTTACACCGGAATACGCACGCATCTATCTGAGAAATGTCACAACTGAATGTCATTGAGCATCGCATATGAATCTTCAACTACTCCTCTACCAAATTCATCCGCAATCACGCCAAAATCTTTTAAATTACAATTTTCATAATTTTTACGTTATTCGTGATATTATTGTTCTCAGAAAATTCCAATCTGACAAATTACACGGATATGAGCTACTATTTCATTCACATCGCGTCAAAAGTTGTTCCATTGAACTTGTTTTTCATTGATTGACGTGAACTTTTCTTAAAATATCAATGGAAATCGACATTAGTATTTTCGACAATTTCAGCTGTCAGATAAAAAATGACAATTTAATTTAACACATTCTCTACTGTCAAAATAAAGGAAACAATTCAAAATCAGGTGAAGTATCTATTTAGTTTAAAAACATATATTTTTATAAATTAAGTGTATTTAGTAATGAATAACGTTCGATATATCCAATTTCAGAAAGAAAAAACAAATGCCAAATAGACACTTTTTTTATAAATGCTGCGCGAAGGATTGTGGCAGCAAAAACGTGAAGGGATCAGCAATAAAATTTTTTAGATTTCCAGACGACTCGGACAGGTACTTATAGATTGTTGGTTACCACTTTTTAGAATAGAATAGAATAGAAAAGTATTTATTGAAGAACCTCAGCTTATGCTACGTTACAACGTTAGGTACATCGAGTAAGTAATAGATAGTTGGTGCAAGCGATAGAATCAAATTTTATAAGAAAACTAACAAAGGAGCAACGAATCAACTCATTGCAGTAGAAACTAGTATTAGTATTATACATTAAGTTAATGACTTCAAGCAATAGAGAGCTCATACGTCATATTACACTATAGACAAAGGTAATGAAACAAGATATACAATAATAATATTGACAGTAATAAAATCATGAAGGCGTTATTCAAAGCTAAAAGGAAATAGCATACAATATCAGATAGAAGATCAGTAGTGAGAATAAATGAATATACAGCGGTATAATGTTATAATGTGAATCATCACATATGAAAATGTGGAGTAAGAAATTCAAAGTACAAATATGGAATTATAATTAGAAACCACAACCTGGGAACTGAATTCAACCACCAAAGCGCAGAGTGCCTCGGAAATGAGTGCTAATGTGCCGACGAAGTATACTTTAGCGTGCATTGGTGTTCATAAGGTGAAGCAAAGCGAGTTTCTTGAACTGCTTGCAGGAGCAAATCTTCCTAACCGCATAAGGAAGTGTGTTCCAGACACAAACTCCCTGTCCAAAGACGTCGTTGGACGTCGTTATCTGAAACATCTTAACACAAGCTCGCTATAGTGACACGTTTAATAAATAGACAGTCAACCATACATGCCTTTCATCACTTAGTCGGTGTTAGCATTAACATGTTAAACTAAACTTAAACAAAACAATCAATGGCATTATACAACATAATTGCATTTCTCACACTTAACATACTTCTTGTCTTTCGTAAAATCCGATTTTTTGCGATTTTGCCACATATATAGTCTGCATGTTCTTTAAATTTCAGTTTATGTTGAACTTGTTATATTCTTGATCAAATCTGACTTCCTTTGAATCCCTTACCTTATCTTTGATTATAAGAAGAATTTTAATTTTATTTCAATTTTTCAACGAATGTGTTTGACAAATCATCAAAGTCATCAACGAGGAAAATATTCTCAAAATTAATTAAAGAGATCCTTAAATTTAGTTCTGCTTATAATGTTTGATGTCTTACTATTATTCGACTTATCTCTCCTAGCTTTAATTTAACCGACGTCGTTTTACCATGCATTGTAGATTAGGCATTATGGTCTGCTATTTTGTAGTTCCTAAACCTTGATCAGCGATAACATTTCGTATTGTATTGTGGTTGCTATCAGTTCCTAGAAAATTAAAATTAAAATCACCGGTCAAAATAATGTTATTTTCATTCTCCATCGATTGAGCAAACCAATTAGAATAAAACATTTTAAAATCACTAACGGGTTTGCTGGGAGACCTGTACAGAACTACAATTGACCATTTTTGATTATTCATCCAGCCTTTAGAATCCATGCCATACTTACTTGCTTATCTATACTCGCAACCTTTTATTGAGCTTTTCCTTTTATAAACATTATCATTCCTCCGGAATGTCTCGAATCAGAGTTACAGTTAATAAGGTCATAGTTTTTTATCTTCAGTTCGCTGATTTCAATTTTGGACATAATATGCGATTCTGATAATAGTACTAGATCTGGATTAAATTGCACACCTTTAGATAATATAAAGTCATTTCATTGCTTGTTTTTTCGTTACTTAATTGCTACAACTAACTTTTTTTTCAACACTTAGCTTTCTTTTATATAGGTACATGACAGTCCTATTGTACTGAAAAGTTCTTCAGAATATGAAATCCTATAAAATTGGTTATAATCATTATTACTGTCCGACGAACCGGTCTAGAAATATATGCGTAAAACCACTACAAAAATCAAACCTGCACAGATGGGTGACCATATGAAATTACATACGCGCATTCATCCAGGGTATCATAAGGATCGGTCTAGCTTTTTTACTTGTTTATTATTTATTTCAGCTGCAAGTAATTTTGGCGAATTTGTATATTCGAACATTTTTGGTTGTAGGTTTTAGTGCAGATGGTCTGAGGAGAGCTCATGAATTATATTAGGTTGCGAAACTACATCAGCACAGTCAAAAGGGTTTTGTGACAAAAATTATTGCCATGACCACATATCTGACATGGTTATTGAATTTTAAAACGACTATCAGAACCAGCTTAACACACGTTTGCTGCAGGGTCACGTTTAATAAATAAACGGTCAACAATACACGCGTTCCATCACTTAGTCGATGTTTGTATTAGTATGTTAAACTAAACATGAACCAAACACCAGATGAAATAGCATGCAATGCAATATTGAACAGAGAACTTTAAAAGAAAATTAAATAAAACTAAAGAGATTTAATATTATTAGACGTTTTTATAAAAGATGCTTAGAAACGTCAACATAAATGCTCGGCCATATTATATTAATGCACATGCGATTAATAGCTTTGTACATGCTAAAGTTAGACCTTGAGGAGCGAAAAGCGAACTCCTCAAGTAGCAATGGAGAGTCAATATTCGAGTTTAAGAGCTGATGCACAAAAGTTACATCGGCAACTACGCGACGTTTCTGAAGCGACATGTGGAAGACAAAATTCAATTTTTAGTCAGATCTGACACCACAGACAGAACTAACACGACGAATCGAGGAATCCGAGAACCCATAATCATAAGTGTTAGCGTTTCTGATTCATGTGGAAAGTCATAACTTCACATTTGTAGATATTGAGTACCAAATTATTGCTTTTGCACCAATCGTAAAATTTAAAAAAATTTAATCTAAGCGAAAAGTTTAATGTTGTCAGCATAAATCAAGACTTTGCAGTGCTTCACAACAGGGACAATGTCGTCAATAGATAGAATAAAAACCAGTGGGCCCAAATAACCCTTAAGGTACGCCGGACCAAGCTTTCAAGGCTGAAGAGATGGAATGACGGAAAGAGATTTGGTATGTTCTGTTATCTAAATATAGAGGAAAGTTCTTTGAACTTATTATAGGATATGAGGAAGTTGTTGTGACTTATAATTAAACGCTGAAGACAGAGCTACAAGTTGAATATGCACAAAAGTATCAAGCGTGGAAGTACACCGAATAATGAGTAAACGCTGGAAATTTGAAAACAAGTCTTATTTGGAGTATTATTATAAAATGTTACAATTAGATTAACGATTAAATTATTAAAGATTATAGTCTGTTATTTTGTTACCTTGTATGTTGTCTTGTGTGAACTCATTATGGCGATTATGTATATTTTATGCAATTTCAGATCCCACTTATTTTAAATAAATAAATAATTAAGCTTATTCCCTTTATTAACTTGTTATGGTAGCAGGTGGGAGTGAGTGAGTGGCTAGGATGTGAAATCCAGATTATCAGCCGAAGCTAATAGCTCACTCCGTGACAAGCGTTTCAGATGCAGGGCGGCACACTAGCACACCTCGGCCTCTGTGGCCTGTCAGTACTGACTAGTCAATAAATTGTCGAACGTAAAATTATAATAATAATAATAATTTGTTCACTGCCCATGTACTAAGATTACAGTCCTATTATGCACTTCTAATTTGGTGGATCATATTAGGAAAACTTAAAATTAGGCCTGGATACTTAGACATATTAAAATGGCAGAAACTGAAAAAAAAGCAGATGCTAGTGAAAAATTCGGAATAAGGAAGAAATCCTTAAAAATGCATACAGAAGAGGAATGTCTGCATCGCTTGGCGAGACACTAATAAGAGTTTTCAGTCAGTAAATTTGACAGACCAATAATAATAATATAATAATGTAATTATCATTACGTGCTGTAAATTTTAATACAGTTAATGTTTACATAAAAAACTGTAACTTGTCTGAACACGCGCACAATTAACCTCGGTAATCGGAGCAACGCATTCCAAAATTATTAATTACAATTATTAAAAATTTAAATAAACTCAGTAATTTAGTACGTGATACCGCATTTATTGAAATTTCTTAATTACAAATATTGAACACAACTTAGAATAAACAAAATTGCTAATATTATTATTAAGTAACCTTAAAGCTCGTACATAAAATTTAATTTCTTCGGTACCTCCTATAAACCTTTATACTTTGGTACGTATATTCTCATTTTGCTCAGCTTTAAATTCAATTGCATACTGCATGCGCATGTCACTTTTTGGAGATAATAGACAGTCAGGAAAATACACAAATCCAAACACAGCACATCCCCCTCTTACTTAATTAATTCACTGAGTCTGTGTGTCATCTCCAGAAGCTTTTGTGATTGCTTAACCTCCTTACACGGGCAAGAATTCGTCGATAAATTGCAGAACCATTATGGAAGTGAAAACCTGAAAATCTAGCTCCTGTTACGACCCATAAATCATATTATATAATATGTACATACTTGGCAATCCATTTTCTATTTACCATAGCTGGATATTTAATTAAATGATGCCATCAATTTTCTTTTCAAATCAGGCTTGCTGAGTAAAGCCAATGCACTAAAATTGAATAATAATATACACATCAAGTTTCAGAAACAACGCTATTTCAAATTTTTAATGTTTATTACTAATAATAAAACTAAAAAAGTAGCTGAAACCATTCCCATATAAATTGAAAATGTTAAATTTATGATCGGACTAATATGCGCAGAAATTACGTGATTTCGAAGAGGTAATTTTACAATCATTCGAGGGTGTTTCCACTGACTGAGATAATTTCAACTGTCATATGCCAAACATAAAGTACCAAATGTCAAATTTCAGTGAAGTGAAGTCGAAATTATTTGTTATCTAGGAAAAAATAGTGAAAAAATGGAGGAAAATATGTTAAATATAATATTATTGCATGAAATAGACATTGAAAAAAAAAAACATTATAAATAATGTTTTTTATAAGAAAAGCGAGTATTACCGAAGAAAACGACGACAACATATTCGAAGGATTTTAAATTTGCAACGACGAAGTGCTATTTTATTGAATGCAATTGCAAAACAAAAAATATGTAGGAAAGCTGGATGAAGGTAAGTGTGCTCAAAAATGTAAATATACTTACACGCAATTTTCAGTACCGAGCGAGTTGTTTCTGGGAGAAAGAAGTTGCAAAAAGTGACGACGAGTTTTTTAAAGAAAATTTTAGAATGTCTCGACAGGTTTTTAATATCTTATGCAGCAAATTGAAAAATATTGGAAAGACTGATACCAATTTTCGAAAGGCAATATCTTTGGACAAGAGAATTGCGATTGCTCTATACGCATTAGGATCATCTGCAGAGTATAGGAGTGTCGCAAATCTTTTTGGTGTCGGGAAGCCGACTGTTTGTAAAATATTACGAGATTTCTGCCAAGAAGCGTGGAAAATATTGCAGCCCGAATTTTCGAATTACTATCCACTCAAAGAAGAAGTGATAAGGGACTGTGTGAATGGCTTTCAGCAATTAGGATTCCCGCAATGTCTGGGAGCACTAGGTAAAGTGAAAATGTTTGCATTTACTGTTTCGTTATTTACAATTTTTCTGTTTAGATGGTTGCCATATTGAAATAAAACCCCATGCGGAAGACGCGGTGGACTACTTCAATTATAAAGGGTGGTACTCTACGGTGTTACTGGCCTTAGTTGACTATCGGTGAGAATTTTATTCAACTTGGTGCTTTTATTAATATTGAATATAATACAGATACCGGTTTTTGTACATTAATGTTGGGAGCCCTGGACGTTGCAATGATTCGATAATATTTGAAAGATCAGCCCTAAAAAAACAACACCAAAACCCAATTCTAAAGCAGATGGCAAACGAAATATCGGGAGTGAATGTGCCCATAGTTTTTATTGGGGACTCTGCTTTTCGATTCTCTGACATTATAATGAAGCCATTTCCATTTAATACAGTGAGAAATGAAATGGAGAAGAACTTCAGTTATGTACTGTCGAAAAGTCGGAGGGTAGTGGAGAATGCCTTTGGACATTTAAAGGCAAGATTTAGGAGGCTCGGAAAAGGCTTTGATAATAATACTGAGAACACTTCTCAAACAATTAAGTGATGTTGCGTATTACACAACTTTTTAAATGACCACAATGAGCACATTAATCATAAATGGCTGGTTCATATCACAGATCAGGAAAAGTTTCAAAGTAATCGACAGCCCGAGCACAATACAACCATCACTGACAACGATCCTACTGCGTCAAATATTCGGAATGCGATTAGTCAGTACTTAGGTGAGAAAGCAAACACATAATTTTTTAATTAAATTTTTATTGCCAATTGCCCGACAAACAGCTATACTATTTAAAAACTATTTGGCGCTTAGGAAACTAATCACTGCTTTTTGGAATTCTTTGGAATCATTTACAAAGTCCTGCAAAAGTTCATTTCTTTTTTCCTCAATACTTATTAACTTTTCGTCCACTTTTTTAACTTCTTCCAAATCTTTTTTAATATTTTCATTAACTTTTCTGAATTCTTTCAGTAATTCCATTTGCATATCACTTTTTTTTTCGTTTTTCAGCTTTATCTTCTGGAGATACAACGGAAGTCACAACTGGTGATGATAGCGGTGCTTTATCCACTTGCATTTCCGGTGACAATGAGGATGCTTCATATGCTGACAGCGGTGAGGACGCATGCTGATGAACATGAAGTTCCTCCCCAGAAAGGATCTCAAGGCTGCTATCTATTGTATTGTAAAACGCAAATAAATATATAATAATTCATGTAGAAAGTGCTCTAATTTGTTACCTTCCACAATACTCTCCTCTACTAACAAATTCACATTATTCAGTTTGAATTTTCCCAGTATGGCGTGGACCTTATAATATAGCGGCCAGTCGGACGGAGAACCTCCTGTTGAGCCGATATTTCCTTTTTCCTTCCTAAGAACAAAAACAAATTGAGATTAATATTTGGTAAAAGATGTTTTAAATTGAGACTCATTTCAACTTACCTGTATCTGCTAGTTAAGTTATGGATTTTAATCCTAATTTCCTCTGCAGTATACAAGCTGCTTCTATCCTTCATCGCCATTTCAATTTCCTGGAATATGTGGCTATTCTTTCTCAAGCCCCTTAATTTTTCTATCCTTTCTGCCCACAATTCCACTAGGAGCTCTTCCTCCATATTTTTTTTTATATTTCCTTTTAATTTGTTTGCTATCCATATCTCGCCAATTTCTATTTTTGCGGACCTTATTTAGATATGCATCAGCTGTTATTTGTTTGCGAACAAATGGAACTGTCAATATTATGAAAATGACGTGCTGAATGCCGCTGAATGAGTGCGTTCGGTCCAATTCACATGATTTTGCATGTAATTTCATCCAAATCATGCCGAAATGACGTGATTTTGAAATTACGCCAATGTATGGGAAATTACGTGATTTCGGAGGTGATTTCAGAAAATAATTCTAAATTACGTAATTTCGGCGCAGTGGAAACGGCATATAATGTTCATTTGAGGTATGCATTGAATTTGTGATAATATTATTCTATTCTATGTAATAAGTTGAATTGCCTTCTTGCTGCTACCTAAAAGAAGAAGAAAAAGAGTAAATTAGTTGTGAATTGCAGTACAAAGTTCGGGAATATGAAGACGGAATTTTTTGTTAGAAAAAATAATAAAAATACACAGTCACTTCATTCAACTTCAAACGTCAAAATTTTAGCGTGGAAAAAAGGTATTGAGAGGATAAAGCAGGCCACACACGATACAACGGTTGGTCCAACTGTTGTACCAATCTGTGTTGGCATACAACCGTTGTATGGTGTGTGGGCCAATTGGTACGAAGCATCCAACAATAAAGCTCGGTTGGATGGTTGGATGTGCATGCAGGTAAACCGCTGTTGTATATCCAACCGTTGTATGGTGTGTGGGCTTGTTGTTCAGCCGTTGATCCGATTTCATTATCTGTCAAGTTTTTTATTGTAAATGCGTTGTAAAAAACAAACCAAAATGGTGTCAATTAAGTATAAGGACTTCTGGGAAGAGTTTATTGATATATTATTAATTTTCAAAGACATAATCACAGCTGAAAAACAAATGCACATTTTTTTTTTTGACAACCGATGACATTATTTCGGAAGAAATTATTGCTGAAGGAATCGGTCCAACCGTTGTATCGTGTGTGGACTACATACAACAGCCGTTGGACCAACCGTTGTATCGTGTGTGGGCCGCTTAAATCTGATGCTAAATATTTTGTTTGTGGAAATTACTGCCATCTACTTGTCAAAACCGAACAAACTTTAGCTGATAAAACACAATCCAATTCAGCGATTTGGCTACCATTTCGCAACTAAATTTCACCGCTAAATTTCCATACAAAATTTATCCGCGAAATTTCCATACAAAATTTATCCGCGAAATGAACACCATACTAGACTTTAAAGCCCGGTACGCTAGAGCCAAGGAATTAGGTCAAAGAATTTTTCCACTTATTTCTTAAAGAAAATTTGACATTTGAATTTTTGACAATTTGAATTTGACAGTTGTGTGATGTCAATTGTGTGATTGTTGAAATAATTTCTAATTCGCTTGTTATCGGAATTAATAAGGAAAATAAAGAAATGGATAATTCCCAATTGTAAGTAATTTGACCATTGCGGAGTGAGTTATATCAGAAGTGTTATTATATTTATTATTTTTGCAGAGCAATGTACATGAAAAGCATGAAATATGTTGGGATGTCAATCTAAATTCTTTGAAGACATTTTGTTCTACATCCGACAGCAAGTACTCTCCATATACAACTAAAAACTTAAGACACACATTAAAGAATTTTTATCCTTCATTTGTCAGTTTATATATGTTTTATTTATTACTAGGCGGTGCTTTGTGCCGATACTTGTAAATTTATGTTATTTGCTACAATGTTGTTGTTTGCTACATTTTACTAAACTATACTATGTTCTGAGTGCCTATACCTGTACTTTTATTGTTTATTTTGCTATTTTGTAATTATCTAACTCAAATAAATTGATGTTTATGTTTAAGTTGATTCAAAATCGCCGTTCTTTTATTAAAATTTTTCAATACCCTCCATCGCAATAACTAAAAATTAATTAAAAAATTAAGACACTTTAAAAAAAATTTTCTTTCATTTGCCTGTTTAAAATTGATTTACCTTTTTCAAAATCGCCGTTCCTTCCTTCAATTATTCCACAAAAGTCCAAATTCCTTACAGAAATAAGTGCATCGGTACCACTGACTTATAACAATGGACTGAGCGTATTGCCATTTTCCTATAGTTCTCTCTTTCGCCCTATGGCAGAGTTGGAGCTACCAACACAAAATATTGCGTTCTGGAACATTTGCTTATGCCATTTGATGTTTTTATGTTGGTTACAGATGCAATCACCGCAGAAGGAATAAGGTAAAGATAGTGTTTACCATGCTCCGTCTCTCTTGCCCATAAGCAGGATTCAGTTACGAATAACTTTTGAAAATTAAAGTCGGAATGAGTTTAATTCCTATAAGCGATTAAAATATCACTTGGGCACAAGAAAATATAATATTTTAATTAAATTCGATTTACGGGTGTAAAATTTCATCTGATTGGTTGAGTTTTACATGTTTTTTATGTAATCGATTTAAAGGGTGCTCTAACGGTGATATCCAGAAACACAATATTTTTTGTGCTACATGAAATAGCAAATCGCTCAGTCCATTGTTATAAGTCAATGATCGGTACTTATTTCTTCAAGAAATATTGACATAAATGGAATTTTCGTAAAAGAGCGACATCTTTTTGTCAATCGGGAAGTAGAGTTTTTCTGTTCGAATTACTTTTCTCTAGCGAACTACCTCAAGTAATCGGCCAGGAAAAAAATTCCTTGACACTTTTTTTTACATAGTTTTTGTATAGGAACAAAAATTCCTTGGCTCTAGCCACTGACATATAATAAGAATGGACTGAGCGTTCTTGCTTCAAAAATGGCACAAATATTGAACAGGCTGTGAAAACCCTTTATTTCGTACAATTGCACACCGATTCATAATTTATTATTATTTGTCGATTGGAAACACTAAAGTTGTTATAAAATAGTATTGCATTAAATTAAAATTATTTAGAAAGTTAAACTTGTTTTAATTAACCCAAAAACACATTTGTAATATTACTGAAAAATGTGCCCCTCTGCAGATTTTTTGTCGAATTTCCTTAAGCTTATAAAAACAATATATTTGTCTCAATTTTTATGTCAATTCCAATACATTCCAATTAATACATCCGTACTGTTTCCAAAATTGGTTACAGTTCAGTGTACATTTTGAGCTTGAAAGAGACAAATAGATTTTAGCAAAAATTTGTACCATTTTTGACTATAGGAATTAGATAGGATGGCTCAGTCCATTCTTATTATGTCAGTGGCTCTAGCGTACCGGGCTTTAGGCTGAACTACAATAAACGTAAATGAGTTAACAAAATTGAACGAGACTGAGGTATATTGAGGTATATTGATACTTTTAGCCTAAATATATATATCACATTCCGTACGAGTAATAACAAAATAACGAATGGAAGTTGGTCTAATTGAAGATTTGTGCTTTCCATTTTAATTTTCACATTACACTTTTATTAATATGTAATTTAATTGTTTGACACATCGCGGTCTTACGGAAGGCTAAACTACAATAGACGTAAATAAGTTTACGAGATTGAAAGAGACTAAAGCGGCCCACACACGATACAACTGTTGGTCCAACGGCTGTTGACCAAACGTTGGACCAACAGTTGTATGGTAGTCCACACACGATACAACTGTTGGACCGATTTCTTCAACAATAATTTCTTCCGAAATAATGTCATCGGTTCTCAAAAAAAAAAGAAAATGTGCATTTGTTTTTCAGCTGTGATTATGTCTTTGAAAATTAATAATATATCAATAAACTCTTCCCAGAAGTCCTTATACTTAATTGACACCGTTTTGGTTTGTTTTTTTTACAACGCATTAATAATAAAAAACTTGACAGATAATGAAATCGGATCAATGGTTGAAGAACAAGCCCACACACCATACAACGGTTGTTCGAACCAAATTGCTTCGAATATATATTTTTTAACAGATAAACTTCTGAAAAGAAAATATCCTGAAAACAAAGCATAAAATTTTTTATAAAATTAAATATAATTTAATCACTCTCAATCAAAACACAGGTACACAACCAAACATAGCCATGTATTTGTCATATATTTAACATATTGCACAAATACAATACAAAAAGCCTTTTCGAGTAGATTAAATTAAAATTATTATCATACGTTTGAACCATTAGAGTCGTGATAAAAACAATTCCTGTAAACGGAACATATTAAAAAATACCATGCTAAAATTGAGTTCTGAAAAACAAATAAATTTAAGGTAATTACAATGTTCCCTAAAAATAGGTACAACTTTTAACAAAAGCATTGTCATGTAGCATAAAATGCATGGCACAAATATAATCAGATCAAGCCGATCAATTTGCAACTCTATCATTATCATCATTTCAAGTACTATCCAACGGGAATTTCTTCGCTACGTGATAGAGAAAATACTTTTTGCAAATATAATTCAATTTAACACAGCAGCATGGGTTGCTCTAAAAATTCTTGTTGCTATGCATTTTTGTTCGTTGCTAGGCAAATTTTATCGCTAGTACCGTAAGATCACAGCTGCACTGCCAATTCTTGTTATCATGCGCCGCTGCTACTCTATCAGTGGTGTCGGGTGCAAGCAAGGGCTATATAAACGACAAGCTGACTGATCTCGACCTCTTTTTGTGCTTGGCATTGCTTGGGGTAAGTTGGCTTAGGGACTAACATTATATCGGGTATCGACAGATATTTCACTTCTAACAATTAACAATCATTTCTGGTCTCGACAGAAATAAACGCATCTTATTTCGGGTCTCGACTGAAGATAAGATAACACTTTAAGCCGGGTCTCGACTGACTTAAAGAATATTATCTCGGGTCTCGGCAGAGATAATCTTTTACTAACAATCATTTTTGGTCTCGACGGAAATAAACGCATCTTATTTCAGGTCTCGACTGAAGATAAGATAACACTTTAAGCCGGGTCTCGACTGACTTAAAGAATATTATCTCGGGTCTCGACTGAGATAATCTTTTACTAACAATCATTTCTGGTCTCGACGGAAATAAATGCATCTTATTTCGGGTCTCGACTGAAGATAAGATACCACTTTAAGCCGGGTCTCGACTGACTTAAAGAATGTTATCTCGGGTCTCGACTGAGATGTATCTTACTAACATTAACACTTTATTTCTGGTCTCGACGGAAATAAAGAATTGTTCTAACCAAGAACAAAGGGCTTAACATTAGCTTACAGCCAATTCCTCAAGTGTCAAGTTTTAGATCGGTGAGTACCAGTCACTTGTAACATTTTAATACTTATTCATATATCTATTTGACTATATTTTGGCTTATATACACATTTATATATTATACATTTCATGTGCATATCTATTTTAGACATATATTTTTATTACATTTTTTGACGATCTCATATTATAACTTGGTGCTGATAAGTGTTTTAGTGTAATACAAAAATCTCAGACCCAAATTCATCTACACAGTTTTGTCTCGACATATCTATTTCTGAAGGTCCTACATTATAAATCGGTGTCAATAAGTGTGTTTTTTAGTGTATGTTGATCTCTGACCCAACAATTTATATAATTCTGTCTTAATACAATAACTCGAGATATTTAAGTTAAGCACGTGTGCCAGTGTTTTGAAGTTAGATTATTCTAACTTTTATTCTATATTAATTATATATATTGAATATCTATTTATATGTCTATTATTAACAATCCTGTGAGTGTGTTTTTCCCAATACTTTTGAATCGTTGACCTGAAACCTTTTTTATACATAATCTGATGTAAATAGTGCAGTAGTTTCTTGAGAGTCCGAGAAAGTGAACAGTGTTGATTTGTTATTAGGAAATAGACCACTGATCTTGGTCCAAATTTACCAGTATATTCATTTCAGTCACTTAATCAAATTTGCGTGTACGTTCTATTAACGGACAGTACATTTTATGGTCCTTCGAGCCGGATCTAAGGTCTAGTCTTTTATTTTGTCAATCTTTTAAACATGTCTGCACTTCAAAAACTTTTAGGCAACCAACCTCTGCAATAATCTTCGAAAAATCATTCAATAACTACACCAAGACAGATGTAGAAAAACGAACGAAAGGTTTTATTTCTGAGCGATTAACCACTCTAAGTGAAATTTGGTCAGATTATAAGAAAGATCACTATACAATTATCCAAGCCACGGAAGCCTTGGAAGATAGTGAGCTTCAAAAGTACGATTATTTCGCAAACGATCAATTTTCAAAGGTGGGAAACAAATACTTCATGTTTCGAGGTATTCTTAGGGATGCATTAGATGCATTCGAAACAAAGGTTGAATCAAGTCCAAAATCATGGAGGCCTTTTCACGATCTATTCAATTCCCTGGTGCATTCAAATTCTGCGTTATCTCCGGTGCAGAAATTGCATTATTTGAAGTCAAGTGTATCTGGAGAAGCAGAGCACTTACTGAGTCAATTTCCTATGACCAACTCGAGTTACGACAGTGCATGGAAGATATTGCTTCAAAGGTATGATAATAAACGAGTCTTGGTAAATATCCAATTGAAGGCACTCTTTAATCTACCTAAAGCAGCCCACGAATCAGCCAAGGCTATCAAAACCTTGCTAGATAAGTCTTCCGAATGTATCTTCGAACTCGAGGCATTGCAAGTTTCCACTAAGCAATGGGATGCAATTCTCATCTATATGGTGGTACAATGTTTACCAGCAGAAACGCATCGTGCATGGGAACAAGAGGTCAATACAGCAGAAGGACTTCCCACTTTCGAATCCTTAAAAATATTTTTACAATCTAGATTTAGAATTTTAGAAGCCATAGTCGATACCAAACCGTCCCTAGCCAACAAAATGCTCCCGAGAGCATCTACCCATTTTACTTCATACACCCAAGCATGTCCTTTGTGCAAAGAGCAGCACCGTCTATTTAAATGTCCGAAATTTATAAAACTCGATGTAGACAATAAATTCAAAATTGTCACATCAAATCAATTGTGTAATAATTGCCTATCAAAAGGCCATAGCACGAAAACTTGTACGAGTAAGTTTTCATGTCAGCGATGTGGAAGGAGGCATCATTCTTTACTTCACAGGAATAATGCCACTCCAAGGGTGTCGACCCAATTCAAGCCAAGGGAGCAGCAATCAGAAGCTCAACCTTGTAATTCACCTTCCACATCCAATAACTCTCTTCACACGCTTTACACAGAAAACCAACGTACCAAACAAGCACTGCTTGCAACAGCACTGTTTGCAACAGCACTGTTAAACGTTCCTACAAAAAAGGGAAACATGTTGGTATTGAGAGCTTTGATAGATTCAGACTCTCAAGTTTCATTTGTAACCCAAGCCGCCGCACGTAAGCTGCAATCATCTACTACAAACGTGGAAATTCAAATCACGGGCCTGGGAAAAACTGAAACTACAAATGTTCAAAAACAAACTACATTGAACATTTATCCTTATTCAACCACAACTAAGGCAACCACAGTTACACCCCTTATAGTGGACACAATTACGGACATTTTCCCTCCTTCAACTATTCCAAATAGAGAATGGAGTCATATACATGAGCTACCACTTGCCGATCCGTTTTTCTTTAAACCAGGAAAAATTGATCTGCTTTTAGGAGCAGATGTGTACAGTGAAATTCTCTTGGAAGGTTTACGGAAAGGTCCTCCAGGAACACCAACTGCCCAAAACAGCACCCTCGGATGGATACTTTTCGGAAAGTTAAAAAATACATCCACATTCTTAACAGCATCTGCGTTAATAGCAAAGGCTCATTACGATGACGACACTTCACTGGACAAACTTTTACGTCAGTTCTGGGAAACTGAAGAAGTTAATCCAGAAAGAAAGCTGTCTAAAGCAGATCAAGAATGTGAAGAGTTTTATCAAAAATATCATGTTCGTAACGCACATGGCCGTTACGAAGTTCGTCTGCCTTTCATCGCAGAAAGTCCTAGCCTAGGTGACTCTCGCGGTATGGCATTACGTAGGTTCTACAGCCTAGAACGGCAATTAGAGCGAAATACTGAACTCTATCAGGAAAACAAAACTTGTATTAATGAATACAAGACATTAGGTCACATGACAGTGGCTAACAAGATAGTAAGCAACGAACAAAGCTACTATCTTCCTCATCATGCTGTCATCAAAGATAGCACCACTACAAAGGTTCGCGTCGTCTTTGATGCTTCAGCAAAAACGACAAATGGAAAAATTCTAAACGAACAGCTGCATACGGGTCCAGTATTGCAGTCTGAACTCTTTTCAATCATCCTCAGATGGCGAAAGTACAAATTCGCTATGTCTGCTGACATAGAGAAAATGTACAGAATGATAAAGGTACAACCCCCAGATCAAACCTATCAAAGAATACTTTGGAGGAATAATCAAAATGAACCTATTAAAGATTACAAATTAACCACTGTAACCTTTGGCACCACGCCAGCTCCCTATCTCGCAATAAAAACGCTCAATCAACTAGCCATTGATGAAGCTGACAAGTTCCCCGAAGCTGCGAAGATAGTTTCTCGTGACCTCTATATTGATGACCTTCTTACAGGCTCAGATACAAAGGAAGAAGCTTTCCAAATACAAGATCAACTTATCAATCTGTTATCTTCCGGCGGATTTAATTTGAGGAAATAGGTTAGCAATTCTTCAGATTTACTATCTAGGATCCCCGAACCATACAGAGAACTTGAACTTCCTTTGCGATTCGCAAGCGATGAGTCCGTAAAAACTTTAGGCATTCATTGGTTTCCAGGATCTGATTGTTTCACGCTACAATACAAAAGGAAATCAGATTGCCTCTCTACAAAGCGTTCTATTCTTTCAGAAATTGCAACGCTTTTTGATCCACTTGGCTGGATATCACCAATTATAATCACTGCCAAAATATTGATGCAAGCGTTATGGCTTCCAGGTTGTTCATGGGATGAACCAATACCGGCATCCATTGATAAGCAGTGGCGCGAATTTAAAGCAGAATTACATCATATTAGTAGTATCAACATACCACATTGGTTACATACTACAAGTAACCTATCCACCTGTCAAATACATGGATTTTCAGATGCTTCTAATCAAGCGCATTCTGCCGCTGTTTATATTAGAGTTGTTGATGAAGAAGGATTTTGTTCAAGTCAATTTACTCATGGCAAAATCAAAGGTTGCGCCTGTCAAATCCGTATCTCTTCCACGTCTTGAATTGTGTGGGGCGGTATTGGTAGCACGACTCATAAATCGTGTTAAAATCGATTTAAAATTTGATTAAGTTCCTACGTTTGCTTGGACAGACTCATCTATTGTATTAGCTTGGATTCGTAGTCACCCTAATAAGTATAAGACATATGTGGCTAATAGCGTGGCGGAAATTCAGAACTTGATCGACATCAAGGCATGGCATCATGTAAAATCTGCTGATAATCTAGCTGATTGCAATTCCAGAGGAATTAAGTCTTCATTATTGATTGATCATGAGTTGGCCGAAAACTAAAACAATTCCAGCTAATGAGCCTGAAACTGAACAAAGACGCGTAACTCATTTCACAATAGCTCATTCCAACATCGATGATTTCTTTGGAAAATTCTCCAGCTTTGCCAAATTGCAACGAATCGTCGCATATTGCATTAAGTTCATCAATAAATGCAAAAGGGTGTCGGCGAAATCCACAGAAGAACAACCCATGGATCCAAAGATACTTCATCCAACAGAAATCGCTCAAGCAAAAATTCGGCTCATTAAAGCAGCACAAAATGGCGCTTTTGGTACTGAAATTAAATATTTACAAGAACAAAATCCACTTCCAGTTAGAAGCAAGATCTTATCACTCAACCCCTTCTTAGATAACAATGGATTAATTCGGGTAGGTGGTCGATTGAGAAATGCTAACATTTCTTATAATCAAAAACACCCAATACTCTTGCCAAAGGACAGCAAACTAACCATTTTAATTATTGAACACTTCCATACAAAAACGCTGCATGGAGGCCCGCAACTGGTACTATCCATCATTCGAAACGAATTTTGGATTCCACAAGGATGTAAAACCATAAAACAAGTGTCACATAAATGTATAACTTGCTTTAAGCAATCCGCAACTATCAAAAATCAAATTATGGGAAATCTACCTTCACCACGGGTCAATATGACTAGACCGTTTCAACAAACTGGCCTAGACTATGCTGGTCCTTTCAATTTAAAGGTTTCTAAATTTTGAAATAATCGGGTATATAAAGGGTATATATGCATCTTCATTTGCATGCCAACCAAAGCCATTCATATAGAAACTGTGTCAGATTTGTCCACAGCAGCCTTTATAGTAGCTTTTCGCCGTTTCTCCAGCCGAAGGGGACTCAGCACAGACATCTTTTCAGATTGTGGCTCTAATTTCGTTGGAGCTGATAAAGTCCTACAAAAGGAATTCAGAACAGCCATACTGCAAGCTAACAAGCAGATGGCGGAAACACTAGCCCAAGATGGGATATGTTGGCACTTTAACTCGCCTTCCGCACCTCATTTTGGAGGATTTTAGGGAAATCTTCATTGACATTTGAAGAATTCGCGACTGTTTTGTCACAAATTGAAGCCTGTCTAAATTCCAGGCCTCTATGTCCTATCACAGAAGATCCAGACGATCTCAATGTTCTAACTCCAGGACATTTTTTAATTGGCACTTCCTTATTACTTTTACCAGAACCTGTGTTGGAAAATAAGGTTTCATCACTCACCAGGTGGAAACATCTCCAACTGTTGCAACAACAGTTTTGGCATAAATGGTCTCATGATTATTTAAATTCCCTACAGAATAGAACTAAATGGCAGACTCCAATATTAAATCCTAAAATAGGTGATTTAGTTATTATCAAAGAACCAAATCTGGTAGCGAGCCGTTGGTTATTAGGACGAATAAATGAAGTCCATCCAGGTGCTGACAAATATATTCGCGTAATGAGTATAAAAACGAAAAATGGATTTGTAAAAAGACCATTATCAAAAATATGTATTTTTCCGATACAAGAAAGCTAAATTGAGCATTTAAACTACACAATTTAACGCATCACAAAAAAAAAATGACTCCTCGCAAATATATATGAAATTCTCTAACAGAAAAATTCAAGCTACAATCGCTTATTTAAAGTTACATATTATCATCAAACTATTCATGTCCCGTTACTTTCAAATATCCAATGTCGCTTTTATCACAAAAGTTTTACCATCGAAGAAACTCAAAGTCAAAAATGTATACCACCTGCAACCATCTGTCATTATCTTCAATCGCTAAACGATAGTTTCTATGACAACGGTTCCCACAGAGAAAAGATCCAATCGAAATTTTAATCCAATGCAATTTTGTTATTACCATCGCGCAAAATTCTGTAGTGCAGCCAAGCAATGCAAGCAAGACCAATTCTAGAAATCCGTTATGTTCATATAAATAAGATTACGAACCCAATGTAGTCAGTAGGCGATTATTTTACTTGACAATGGAGACACCCAATCACGAAATTAATTTCGAGGAAGAGTTGCCCATAACTCCTGGGCGGAATATTGAGGAAGAGCTGAAAGCAGCTTGGAATTTGGAACGGGAGCTGGTAGCGAAGTCCTCACAACCAGATCAAGTTCAGGACCAAGACTGCGATCTTGATGCAGAGAGGGAAATATTGCCGCCATCTCCAAAGCGAAGTGTTGACGAGGAACAAGTGGAGATCGAGAAGCTAATGAAACAGCTAGAAGATTTGAAGCATCGCTCCAAGCTAATGAAGGTTAGCCAAGGGATGAATAAAATGACATTAAGCCAGGTACCAGCAGCCACCATAGTTATGGAGGATTCACCTTCCACGTCCCTGAGTCCCGAGAATGAATGCAGTGTACCACAAACTCCGCAAGAGCCAGCAATCGATCATCTTCAGACCACCAGCTTGAACGCTCACCCAGCGACAACAAAGGTGATCATCGTCGATGATCAAACCGTTCAACCCGCAATCCTTCCGAATGGCGACATCATAGTGACAATCGTAAACAATCAGATAAGGATGACAGAGAACATCACCGTATCATGGGAGGCCTTGAAACGGTCAAAGAAGAAGAACCAGCGCTTCACAACAAAAGACGGGGCTAAAATTAAAGTTAGATTGTTAGCTAATGGCAACATTAAAGTCATACAATAATAATTAGTTTGTTTGTTATTTTTTCTTCTCGCTTTTTTAACCCTTTTTTTCTTTTTCTTTCGGCTTGTTCATTGGTTTTCTCCTTGGTAGTGTGGCAATGAAAATTGTGAATCTGAGTAAGACAGCGACAAGTTCCTCCCTCAATAAAATGCCCAAAATGTTCTCTCATTGCTTTACAAGTCAGTTTTAAAAGTAATTCCTTGAAAGACATTTCTAGCCTTTCAACGGGGGGCAGTATGTTCGAACCAAATTGCTTCGAATATATATTTTTTAACAGGTAAACTTCTGAAAAGAAAATATCCTGAAAACAAAGCATGACATTTTTTATAAAATTAAATCTAATTTAATCACTCTCAATCAAAACACAGATACACAACCAAACAAAGCCATGTATTTGTCATATATTTAACATATTGCACAAATACAATACAAAAAGCCTTTTCGAGTAGATTAAATTAAAATTATTATCATACGTTTGAACCTTTAGAGTCGTGATAAAAACAATTCCTGTAAAGGGAACATATTAAAAAATACCATGCTAAAATTGAGTTCTGAAAAACAAATAAATTTAATCTAATTACAATGTTCCCTAAAAATAAGTACAACTTTTAACAAAAGCATTGTCATGTAGCATAAAATGCATGGCACAAATATAATCAGATCAAGCCGATCAATTTGCAACTCTATCATTATCATCATATCAAGTACTATCCAACGGGAATTGCTTCGCTACGTGATAGAGAAAATATTTTTTGCAAATATAATTCAATTTAACACAGCAGCATGGGTTGCTCTAAAAATTCTTGTTGCTATGCATTTTTGTTCCTTGCTAGGCAAATTTTATCGCTAGTACCGTAAGATCACAGCTGCACTGCCAATTCTTGTAATCATGCGCCGCTGCTACTCTATCAGTGGTGTCGTGTGCAAGCAAGGGCTATATAAACGACAAGCTGACTGATCTCGACCTCTTTTTGTGCTTGGCATCGCTTGGGGTAAGTTGGCTTAGGGACTAACATTATATCGGGTATCGACAGATATTTCACTTCTAACAATTAACAATCATTTCTGGTCTCGACGGAAATAAACGCATCTTATTTCGGGTCTCGACTGAAGATAAGATAACACTTTAAGCCGGTCTCGACTGACTTAAAGAATATTATCTGGGCTCGACTGAGATAATCTTTTTGGTCTCGACGGAAATAAACGCATCTTATTTCGGGTCTCGACTGAAGATAAGATAACACTTTAAGCCGGGTCTCGATTGACTTAAAGAATATTATCTCGGGTCTCGACTGAGATGTATCTTACTAACATTAACACTGTATTTCTGGTCTCGACGGAAATAAAGAATTGTTCTAACCAAGAACAAAGGGCTTAACATTAGCTTACAGCCAATTGCTCAAGTGTCAAGTTTTAGATCGGTGAGTACCAGTCACTTGTAACATTTTTATACTTATTCATGTATCTATTTGACTATATTTTGACTTATATACACATTTATATATTATACATTTCATGTGCATATCTATTTTACACATATATTTTTATTACATTTTTTGACGATCTCATATTATAACTTGGTGCTAATAAGTGTTTTAGTGTAATACAAAATTCTCAGACCCAAATTTATCTACACAGTTTTGTCTCGACATATCTATTTCTGAAAGTCCTACATTATAAATCGGTGTCAATAAGTGTGTTTTTTAGTGTATGTTGATCTCTGACCCAACAATTTATATAATTCTGTCTTAATACAATAACTCGAGATATTTAAGTTAAGCACGTGTGCCAGTGTTTTGAAGTTAGATTATTCTAACTTTTATTCTATATTAATTATATATATTGAATATCTATTTATATGTCTATTATTAACAATCCTGTGAGTGTGTTTTTCCCAATACTTTTGAATCGTTGACCTGAAACCTTTTTTATACATAATCTGATGTAAATAGTGGGAGATTCTAAAAACTAAGTGCAGTAGTTTCTTGAGAGTCCAAGAAAGTGAACAGTGTTGATTTGTTATTAGGAAATAGACCACTGATCTTGGTCCAAATTTACCAGTGTATTCATTTCAGTCACTTAATCAAATTTGCGTGTACGTTCTATTAACGGACAGTACAACGGTTGCATATAAACAGCGGTTTACCTGCATGCACATCCAACCATCCAACCGAGCTTGATTGTTGGATGCTTCGTACAATTGGCCCACACACCATACAACGGTTGTATGCCAACACAGATTGGTACAACAGTTGGACCAACAGTTGTATCGTCTGTGGCCTGCTTAAGGTTTACTTACGAAAAATTGATATTTTTAGCCCAAATACCTACATATATGCACCTATATCGCATTCTTTAATGTTTTCAATTTTGAAAAGTGATAAAATATAAAAATGAAAAAATTAACAAATGGAAGTTGATGTAATTGAAGATTTGTGCTTTCTTTTAATTTGCAGTGCCCTAATGACATTTTGTGTGAAATTTTAGAAAGTGGTAAGATGATTTAATTGAAGATTGAAGATTTGTACTTTCTATTAATTCGCAGTACCATTTTTATTCTATTTTAATTTTTACATTGCAGTTTTAATCAGTAATATGTAATTTAATTGTTTGACACATCGCGTTCTTACGGAATGATCAATTCTTATTGCACCTTTACTGACTGCAATTTGACTTTTAAATTAACGAAAGTTCCCCTCACATGAGTTAAAAGGTCTGGGGCCTATTCTTGAATAACGAAGGCACATTCCGTATTCGCTATACTGTAAAAACCATTCGGAATCGACACATGTGGTATTCCTGAAATCCACATTCGTTATATACCGAACGCAAACCCTTCGTTATTTAACGAGTGGGTTCAACCAAAGAACATATAACTTAACTGTTAGATGTTCTTTGGTTCAACCCACTGACACAATGGACTGAGCGTATTGTCATTTTTCTATAGGAAAGCATGGCACAAGTTTTATAGTTCTCTCTTTCGCCCTATGGCAGAGTTAGAGCTACCAACACAAAATGTTTCTTACCATAAGTTTTCTTATGCCATTTGATGTTTTTATGTTGAGTGCAGATGCAATCACGACAGAACGGATAAGGTAAAGATAGTGTTTACCATGCTGCGTCTCTCTTGCCCATAAGCAGAATTCAGTTAAGAAAACTTTGAAAATTAAAGTCGGAATGAGTTTAATTCCTTATAAGCGATTGAAATATCACTTGGGCACAAGAAAATATATATTTTTAATTAAATTCGATTTACGGGTGTAAAATTTCATCTGATTGCGGTTGAGTTTTACATGTTTTTTATGTAATCGTTTTAAAGTTTGCTCTAACGGTGATATACAGAAACACAATATTTTTTGTGGGACATGAAATAGCAAATCGCTCAGTCCATTGTTATAAGTCAGTGGTTCAACCATTCGTCATGCCAAACGAAGAGTAAATCAGCTGCTACTTTACGGGTAATAATAGGAGATAACAGATGTGCGAAAATTTCATATGCTCGAAAAACTAAACTAATTGAGGAAAACCCGAAACTGAAATTTGGTAAATACGATAACACTTTCAGTTCAAAAGATGCCACGGAATTGTGGCAAAATAAAATCAGTATTAAACTCCATCTCGAAGCGCAAAAGAACTAGAAAAGTTTTTATATGATATTATATTAAACAAAGCTAATAGAAAATTTCCAGATACCATGTTTACATGCAGAATTGAAAGATCGAGTCGAGATTGAGTTGAGTTTTCGACTCGAGTTTTTGAGCAATCAGGGTTGAGATATTGAGCTGATAACGGTTCCAACTATAGTTGAAGTGACAGTTAAACATAACATTATTTATGGTATTTTTTGTGATGAAGTTATAAAAGTTATAAATTTTGTTTAAATAAACCAAATAAATTCACAATAAATACACAACATACCAAAACTTTCGAGTAAAGAATGTATAAAATAAATTCCAACTGTTAGCTGCCACCTCGACTACTCAATTCCTGTTTATAGGACACTATTTCGACTCGACTACGCCTCCCAAGCGTGGTCGAGTCGAAGAGTCTAATCGACCCAATTTCAACTCGAGCCGCGTATACATGGAGTTGAACCCGAGTTGAACCATGGTTCAACCCTGCATGTAAACATGGTAAGAGTTGGCAGGATATAAAATGTGTGGTGAAAGGAAAATCTGTGGCGGAAAGAAAAACATTTGTATGGCACTGGTGGAGGTCCTCCTGCAACATTTTTTCTATCTAGCGTTGAATTAAGGGTGCAGGAATTGATCAACGATCGACGTTAACGATTTCAGGCGCAAACAATAATAACAATTCACTGAAGCTAGCCATTTTTTACAAATTATATTTTAAAACATGAAACAGCTGACAATATTCAATTTGTAAATTGATAGATTTAATCTTACCACACTCGTTATGTTGAAAAACCTTTTCACCACTTCGACTTTATCCTCATCGTTATAAAGAATATGAACGGGGTATTCGATTCGTTATCACCATTTATTATACCTATAACGAATTCGTAATTCATGAATAGGCCCTCTGTCACGTACTTCTCGGGTGTTTTCGTTCTTGGGCTTTTTTGTGTGAAAATGTGCAGGAGGGGAAGCTATCAAATTTGGAAAGTACATGAACAACTTTTGTGTGTTCTTGGCTACGAGTAAGAAACTAAAGGAGAGGCCCATCAACAACAATTTTCGTGCCAATCTCAAAAATGTGTGTAAGTTTATACACACACTATAAAAAATTATTATTGCAGGCGGATGGAAAAAAAGTGTATGTAAGAGATTTTGGCGCGGTATTTGAAATAATGACGCAAAGTTCTATACCAGCAGCAGCATAGTGAGAGCTAGTAATACAAAACAACTTTTTGAGATTCCTGGTTCCCCGTAAGCCTATTTCCATCTTCGGTTGCCCAATAACTTGCCTTAAAATTTCATTTTTGGTAAATCCATGATGAGAAAATATTTTAAAATTCTTTTACTTTTATCAAAAACGCAAACATTTACCAGTATACTAATTCCCAGCTTATTATTAAAAAAATGAACAAGTAGGTACAGTATTACTAAATTTTCACATAAAAGAATGTAAATATTTTTCTATTTAGTACCCTTCCAATTTTAACCGTACCTACGGCTTTTGTGCTAGGGTAAATTTCTTTACCGAAAATAAACAAAAGTGACACCTAGAGTACATATAGACAGAGATACAACCATATTAGAAAGTGAGAAACAGCATCACGTTCGGCACGCAAATATGGCATACCTATACATATATACACGCAATGGCCTCTCCTTCAATTTCTTACTCGTAGGTTCTTGGTTTCTACCCAAGAAAGTGACAACTACAAACTGTGAAACTAAAACTTTAATTTGAAAAGAAAACGCCAAACATAAGATATCTATTCAATTAACTTACTATTTTGTAGATTTTTATAAGACTTGGGCAAATAGTGCACATCATTTGTAAATTCTGCCGCCTTTTCCATTTTTCCTTTGACAATTTAAGTTTCTGACAATTCTCGACTTCTAATTTTAATGTGTTGCACAGTTTTTACATAGTTACCCCGAGTTTTTTCTTGGGTGGATTTGGGCTCAAACTTTATTGAAGGGGAAGTGTGACGTCTACATATTTTCCCCAATTTTCTGAGTACGTGAACAGAGTTTGGGTGCTTTTGGGCGAAAATGTTTTAATGAATTCACACAAATTCGAGTACGTGAACAGACCTAAAGTTAATTTGTGTACGCCTGTTAAATTAAAGGGCGCGTTCGCTTTACGTAAGTAAATATACTTACGTATACGTCTATTGTAGTTCAGCCTGGAATGAGAGATTCTTACCGCACCTTTACTGACTGCAATTTGACTTTTAAACTTAACGAAGGTTGCCGTCACACGAGTTAAGGTTAATATCTGTAGATCTGTTAAATTTAAGGTCGCGTTCGCTTTACGTAAGTAAATGTTCTTACGAATACGTCTATTGTAGTTCAGCCTTTACCTTTTGGTTGCGCCTGCAGTAGTAGCGCCTCTACAATACAACAAGGTGCTAAGTCAACTTTCGGTTTCGCAATCACTACCTATATAGTTCTATACGCAAGGATAATAAGTCTGTTTAATGAAATCGAAAGAAGTTCATAGCAGAGCAGAGCAGTGTACTTATGTAGCTTAACTGTAAAATTAAAAGTAGAGCACAAAAGAGCCTTCTCCAAACATTTAATGGAAGCGGGGTTTCGTGCGAATACAGTGTACTTGAGTAGACAATTCAATAACAGCCAAACCCAAGGAGCGGGTGGAGAGATGACAAGAGGGCTGGTCACTTATTTGAAAATTCTGCTTAAATTATCTGAAGATAAGGGGGCGCCAAAAATTTGTTTATTTTACATAGCAATTTGGATTATAATAAATGTCTCCTTTCAAAATTTCACGGTTTCACTACTGCCATGACGAAACCAATACAAACACAGCACACTAAAACATTTCGCCGAGATGCTTAGGTTTTCACCCGATATTCCGTTTCTTTATTAGTTATTTATTCAATGTCTCCAACTCATGAAACATAAACTTTCAGAGATCTGTCACCAAAAAACACATTGTTTAAATTAAGGCATGATTGTTATGGTAGTATTAACCTCGCTGTGTCGTTGACTGCAGCTGGGTGCCCCTAAATAAATATTTGTGTTGTTGTGTGTCGCTCTTTCTTCTGCTTTTTTTTTGTTTTGCTTTGGAATATGCAGAATTTTATTTTAGAATTTTGCAACATTCGCGGATTGGGGGCAAATCGTTTTTCGGTGTACTGCCACCTTCAATCAAAAAATCCGGCAATTCTTGCGCTAAGTGAAACCAAGGTCGTTTCTGATGCTGATTCTAATCAATATCACGTCCCTGGTTATAGCTTAGTGCCTCTTTTTTCTCCACATAGGGGGATCGCAATATATATTCGGAATGATGTGGCCTTTACCATTCTAAAAGACTTTCCACCTTCTGCCAATCCTGAGTTTAATTACATCTGGATCAGGTTCAAACTTCACAGGCACATCGTCTACTTTTGCTTCCTTTATCGCAGCCCAAATATGTCTGATGACGACACGGTATCCGCATTTGACAATAGGAAATGTGTGTTCATGCCATTTCATCAGAAATCCTCTACGGGCTTTGGTTTTCGAGATATTAGCGTATTAATAATTCAAATTATTTTTTTTCATGGAAATGGATTCTAGGTGGTGTGGGGTGGGAGGGGGAACGAAATTTTCATCAGAAATCCTCTACGGGCGTTGGTTTTCGAGATATTAGCGACATTTGTTCAAACAATTAGCTAATTGGCAATTAGCAGCTTGGTTGGTAATTAGCGAATTGGCAATTAGTAATGCGGTGTGATGCTTAATTCTCATAAAATAAACAAATTTAAGTAATATCCCCCCTTGCTGTAAATATTTAATAGAAAACTTCAAGTTAAAGGTAAAAATATGGTTGCTGTGAGGGTGTATTGATACAATTTCTTTTGCTGAAAATAATGTTGTCAAACCAAATTAAATTTCAATATTTATTCACATCAAATTAATTATTTATTTCTAAATCTTAAATTATAAACTTTTTCCTTATGTTCTATATTCAAAATTGGTAGCAATTTAAGTGAAGTTCTATGAATCCTATCTTGGAAACGAAATCGTTCCAGAGCACAAGTCTCCCTAGGTCCTCTTCTGGGCTCATATTCAATTATATAAACTTGTGGAGCACTGGTACTAAACGTAACTTTCATTATCACTAATAATTTAGAAATATTAGTAATAAAAACTGGTTTCACATTATTTATTTATTTTTTTATTTAACGAATATAATAATTAATTGGATACAGATTAACATAATGGCGAATAAACTCTACTTTAAACGTTCGACCGATAGGACCTCTATTTATAACATAAAAATCTCCTGCAGTATTTATCTCCAGTATAGTATCATCAGTAATTGTGCTGTACCGTGCAGGAAGGAAAAGTTGACAGTCCTCCAAGTCCAGGATAGTGCGAGATCCAAATGCAGTCTTACATCTTCTGGCACCCAGAATCTTGTATTCCTTATTAAATTCCATTTCAGATGTCTTTAGAGAAGGTGGGTACTGCTCCAGCTTCTTCAGTTCCTCCATTGCGCTTGCCATTTCAGATTACTTTCTCCTTGGTTGTTCATCGTTTGAACTCCACAACGAAACTGATTGCAAATCTGATGCAGCTCCTCAATTTATAGTCATGATTCCAAAACAAGTTTAATCCTGCTTAAAGCAAATTTGCAATATCAGCACATTAAGCTGAATGATTCATGTAATTTGATACCACAAACAGCCCAATTCCAAGAATTTTACTGATAGAAACGTTGCATTGGAATTCGTAAACAAATTTTCACATCCTGTTGTAAACAAATTTAAGCAATATCAGCACATCTACTCTTCATGTAATTTGATACCACACTTCCTGTAAGCAGCCCAATTCCAAGAATTTTACTGATCGAAACGTTTCATTGGAATTCGTAAACAAATTTTCAGATCCTGTTGTAAACAAATTTAAGCAATATCAGCACATTTATTCTTTTCATGTAATTTGACACCGCACTTCCTGTAGGCAGCCAAAAATTTTATTGTTCCAAGAATTTTCCCGATCGAAACGTTTCATTGGAATGTAAACAAATTTTCACATTTTCTTGTATGCATTCATGTAAACAATCTGATTTGCAAATTCGACCAGCAGAATAGATTTTTTTTGTTTATCGTGTAATTCGATATCATCTCAGCCTGTAAGCAAATTCGTTGGAATTCATCCTGTGCAATGTTTATTGTAGCAGCAGTATCATTCATGTTTACAAACCGTTGCTATAAAAGCGCAAGCAAACTCTTGGGGAGCACGAGTCAATCTAAGTGATTCACAGTGTTATTGTCTAATAGAAAAAATTAAAAATGTCTATCACAGTAGTAAATGAAAGTTTTTCATTAATTAAGAAATTGCGAGAAGATGTGTTTAAGTGATGCAAATTTTGTGAATAAAAACAATATTATTAAAGAGTGCAACAGAAACATTCGTAAATATTAAGCATCATTTCGGAAGTGCAATAAGAATGCTGGAAAACGACATTTGGGCAGCTGTATTGATCAAATTGAATCGTTGAGAGTGTTAATCAAAGCTCCCCATCGGGGTGGAGGAATTAATCAACGAGTAATGAGAACTGATTTTCTTAAGTGGGAAGAAATTAAAACAGCATTCGTTGGTAAAATTAGGGCAGGTGTTATCGTGAATATAAGTCACCTAGATCCTAAGCTATTTATGCAAGATGCTTCCAAATTACTTGTTGCTACAACGTTTTGCGGTGAGTTTATTAAAGATACTGGTGATACTGAAGTTATTAAAGACTTTAAGTATTTCCAAGCAAGAGCTGCCCCAATCAGTGTGGAGGATAATTTGAATGAGTGGTATAAATTAAAATATACGACCCAATACTCACTCAGCTAGAAGAGTTTCAAGAGAAAAACAGTGGTTGGGCACAGCATTCTGTAATACATTTAGCGGTGCATATCAAAAAGTTTGAGCCGATTCGACGATCATTTTATATACCTCTACCAAAGGAGATTACAATAACATCAGCGCTATATACTGCAGCAGCAAATGTTAACTCCGCTAAGACCTCATCATATCCAAATTATTCTGCTGTGCTAATTTAACTGGAATAACATTTCCCATGACACTTAAGCAAATTACACAATTTGAAGAGCAGAACGATTTATCAATAAACGTATTCATCCTAGAGAAAGCGCGTTTCTTCACCACAGTTCCAGTTAGACTTACGAAACACAGGATGGAGCGACATGTAAATCTCTTAATGATTCAAGATGACTATGATCAGGATGATGATGATGGTGATGATGATGATCATATGGATGATGATGATGATGACGATGATGATGATGATGCCAGCAGATATCATTTCTGCTGGATTAAAGATCTTTCGCGCCTCATATCGGAACAAACTTCAAAACATAAGTGTAGAGTGTATATATGCGACAGATGTTCGCTCTACATACTTTTACTCTCACGAAAAATTAACATCGCACACTCCCGAATGCGAGAAGCAAAATGATTGCAAAATTATGTTTCCCTCAGAGGAAAAGAAAATGGCTGGAGTACAAGAATTGTAACCATAAGAATGCAGTACCATTTTGTGTGTATGCCGATCTTGAGTCAATATTGAATCCGATTCAGGGAAACGATCAAAATACACAGCGACTCCAGGAACGTGAAGTTCACAACATAGGATTCTATTTCCATTGCAAATATGATGCTAAGCTCTCATATTACCGAGCATATCGAGGCAAGAATTGCCAACAATGGTTTGCATTAGAATTGCAAAAAATTGTATCCATAGTTGTACAGGAAAAGCTGAACATCAGGCAAATGCAACCCCTGACTAAAGAGGAAAGGCGTTCGCATATGGAAAATACTTGTTGCCATAGATGTGAAAAAACGTTTGCAGCCGATGAGGAACGAGTTCGGGATCATTGCCACTTAACAGGTAAATACTGAGAATCATAATTCAATTCATTTTTTCATAATTTCTTTTAACAGGAAAATACCGAGGACCAGCGCATAATGCATGCAATCTCATGTATCAAGATTGCACCATAGTTCCAGTCATTTTTCACAATTTATAAACAAGGAAAGATATATCTCGTTCACCAAGCACATGGACAGCAGCCACATAAAATTCAGATTCATCGATTCCTTCCGTCTTATGGCAGAATCTTTAAATAAGTTATCAACATTGCTGCCGATGGATAAATTAAACACTACAAGATCAGTATGACACGGATTGGATGATAACACTATCAAACTTCTTACACGCAAGGGTGTCTTCCCATATGATTTTATTGATGACTGGGATAAATTTGATTTCCGGAACTTGCCAACACAGGAAGCATTCTACAAAAAACTGACTGACAGTGCTATATCTCCTGAGGACTACAATCATGCTGAAGAGGTCTGGCAAAAATTTGAAATACAAACACTTGGTGAATATTCAGATCTATACCTTAAGACTGATGTTCTCCTATTGGCCGATGTGTTTGAGAACTTTCGAGAAGTGTGCATGAAGACATACAATTTAGATCCAGCACATTATAACACCATGCAGGCCTAACATGGGATGCTATGCTAAAATACACTAATGTGAAATTAGAGCTGATAACCGACGTAGATATACTGCTATTCATAGAGAGAGGCATTCGAGGCGGTATAAGTCAATGCTCGAACAGGTATAGTAAAGCAAATAATAAATATATGGATGATTTTAAGCCTGAGGAGAAAGAGAAATACCTGATGTATTATGATATTAACAACCTTTATGGATGGGCTATGAGACAGCATTTACCAACCGGAGGATTGAAATGGGCTGATGTACCCAATATTAACGTTTCCGAAATTCCTGATGATTCTCCAACTGGATACATATTCGAAGTCGACTTGGATTATCCTCAACATCTACATGATAAGGATACGTTTTGCTCTGAGCAAAATTAGAAAAGCTTTTGACAACATTACATCCAAAAACTAAATATATTATACACTACCGAAATTTGAAGCAATGCTTATCGCATGGACTCATCCTGAAAAAAGTTCACCGGGTTCTTCAATTCGACCAATCAGCTTGGCTTAAACCATATATTGACTTAAATACTACCAAATGGAAAATGTGCGCAAGTATAGCGATATCAAGCTTTGCGTAAAGTGGGTAGGTCGCTATGGTGCAAAAGCTCGGATTGCGGCACCCAACTTCCACAGTACAACGATATTTGATGAGAATTTAGTTGCTGTGGAATTAAGGCGACTCAAAATCTTATTCAATAAGCCTCTCTATAATGGAATGGCAGTTATGGAAATTTCAAAGATATGCCTCTACGATTTCCATTACAGTTTTATGCAGCGTCAATTTCGCGATAAATGTAAAGTCATGTATACAGATACAGATTCTCTAATATATGAACTTGAAGAGAAAAATGCATATGAGTTTATGGCCGATAATATAAACAAATTTGAAACAAGTGATTACTCAGAAGATAACCGGTTCAATTTACCGCTTATGAATAAAAAGATTCCTCTGGTCTAATGAAGGATGAGCTGAATGAGAAAATCATGAGCAAATTTGTAGGCTTGCGCTCGAAAATGTACAGTCTGCGTATAAACGATGTTAAAACTATAAAGAAAGCAAAAGGGGTAAAGACTAATGTAGTCCAGAAGCATATTAATTTCGAAGACTACGTCGAATGCTTGAATAACAAGCGAATATTAACTGCTAATCAGAGCTCCATACGATCCCATAACCATAGCGTGTATACTGTCAGTCAAAAGAAGATGGCATTGAGTCCTTATGATAATAAGCGACATATTATGAGCGGAACGACGGATACTCTACCATGGGGGCATTACTCCATTTCATCAAATCAACAAGTGACAACTGCAGAGAGAATCTAAGTCTAGTGTAAATAATAAATGTATTATAGTTTTAGTTTTATTTCTTAAAGTAATTAGCATTATAACTACATGTATAAAGTATTATAATTATTAATTTATTTTAAATTGTTAAATGTTTTTTCAAGAAATTATAAAACATCGTTGTTATTAATCCAAGAATTGTGTTTTGATGAAAATCCGAGCCATTTAACGTAAGCCTTATCTCCACTCTTCTTTAAGATTTTCTCTGCGAGATTATTTATTACTGAAGTAAACAGATAGTTTTCAATCTTCGCGATTTCATCATTGATATATAGCGTTAAATTTGTCACCTCTATATTAAAAGTTTTTTATTTCTTAAACACTTATTTTAATTTTCTTGTCAACATAGTCTTTGGTAGCAGCATCATCATTTTCAAGGGGTTCAACAAGTCGTTTTATACACTTTAGATCGTAGTCTCCGTTTATCGTTAAATTAAATTCAATACCCCGCTCTCCTTGTTCACCAGCTGGACCCTGAACTCCTTGACAGCTATGATAACAGCTTAAAAACTTTCCAAACAGCTCTGATAACAGCTTAACAGCTTTTCAAATAGCTCTAATAACAGCTTAACAGCTTTTCAAACAGCTCCGATAACAGCTTTTAAACAGCTCTGATAATAGGTAAACAGCTTTCCAAACAGATCTGGTAGCAGCTTAACAGCTTTCTAAACAGATCTGGTAGCAGCTTAACAGCTTTCCAAACAGCTCTGATAACAGCTTAACAGCTTTTCAAACAGCTCTGATAACAGCTTAACAGCTTTTAAAACAGCTCTGATAACAGCTTAACAGCTTTTCAAACAGCTCTGATAACAGCTTAACAGCTTTTAAATAGCTCTGATAACAGCTTAACAGCTTTAAAAAAAGCTCTGATAACAGCTTAACAGCTTTTAAAACAGATCTGATAACAGCTTAATAGCTTTTAAACAGCGCTGATAACAGCTTTACAGCTCTGATAACAGCTTTACAGCTCTGATAACAGCTTTACAGCTCTGATAACAGCTTTACAGCTCTGATAACAGCTTTACAGCTCTGATAACAGCTTAACAGATTTTAAACAGCTCTGATAACAGGTTAACAGCTTTTAAGACAGCTCTTATAACAGGTGAACAGCTTTAATCTACTCAGCAGGTCCACAGGATTCGGTGTGCTTTCGGCTGAGTTACAACTTCGACTTATGAATATGTTGCATGTTTCATCCTTTTATAGTACAATGAAGGTATCAAATCCTTTACGCTAGAGTCCCTTGTTTACTGAGCTGACCTTATCAATCATCAAGAAACCACATTTATCTTTCCAACATGTAGCACAGGCTCTTCGAAATTTAACAAACTTCATGTCTTGTAGCGAAGAGCGGGCCCATTGCCAGGTCCACCTACATCCATCCAACAATGAATGCAGATAGGCGCTGCAATTGACACCTCTTGCTGCAAAATTCATCTCGGGATTAGTGTGGGTGGCCGCACAGCATATTGCCGCTAGCGATCAGCCGGCTTGGGGTGGTTCTTGCCACCCACATCCCTCGATGCTTGAAAGCTGTGCGAGAACCAAAAGAAAAGATAATAAAAGAATACAAGAAATTGAATGAATGAGGCTTGCTCGTCTTGTGGGGACTTCAGACAGACAGACGGACAGGCAAAAGAAAGAAAAGAGTACATGAACAGGTATATAATATAATTGCTCGTTCACGTCGTACTGCCGATTCGTCTCCATGGTGCAACCAAAAAAAAAACGCTGAAAATGATTCAATCTAAATATTACCAGCGATGCGCTGAGCCGTAACAAAACAAACTGTAATAGCAACGCCGTACAAATGTGCAACCACCCGGAGAGTCCAACACCGAGAGGAAGGGAGAGAGAGACAACGTGGACTCCTGATGTATGCGGAGTCCTGACTGGACTCTGATTGGGCCCATCGCCCCCATCCACCCTGGCTAAGACGTCGCAGTCAGTGTAGGATTCTTAGCCCCAACGTAGCAAGTGTGTGTGTGCTCAGGCTACCCCGCGACCATCACGCCACCGTATGTGTCACCTAGGCCGACATCCGTACGGAATGGCGAAGGAAGCAAGAAGCCGAAGTAATTTCGATAAAATCCAACCCAGCGGCTAGTCACAGGAGCAATTCTCCGTCCCTCGTCACCTTGCCTTTAGCATCACACTAGTAGTACCTAAAAGATGAAAGTTCGAAGAAGAATCTGAAAAGAAAGTTTAGTGTCAATGCCCACGGGGCCGGGGCGAAATATATGTATTAAGCACAATTTATTTATTTATTTCCTTTTCTTGGTACTTTTACGAGTTCATTCATCCTTACATAATCTTACTTTTTACAAAAAAAAACCCAATGATTGTCTTGATATCATTAAGTCACTAGATGGGCCCTACTAACCTATCAAAACCTAAGGTTTATACCTGGCTTACATATAACTAAAGATAAGTGACTGACAATACCTCACCTATCGTAACCTTAACTCATATCTTGATTAAAATATATATATATATAAAAAAAATCAAATATAACAAATCTTGAGCACAAAAAAAATAACATGTGTGCTGAAATATATATATATATATAGTTTGTTGGCGGGTTTGAGGCGTCTGGGATCTCCAACACTCAGTCCTGATTATTTAGATGTTATTGATTGCCACATGGGTTAAACTTTTGATGCGAAAATTCTTCTGTCGCCTAAGGTGTGGCACTCCTTTTTGCTTTTTCAGACACGCGCAAATTACTGGATTTAATGGATGTATAATCCTAAAATGGTATGGAGTTTCCCTTCCAGGTAGGCACCGATTTATGGTGGCAAGGATTCTCCTGCGTTGTAGCAGGTAAGCACAAATTATTATTGTTGTCCTTAGACACAAAGAAATATATTTACATAATTTTTATTTCAGGTGCGCACTGTGTTACCTGACGGTAAAACCCTTCTGCATTGAGCGCAGGTAAGTAAAACTGTCATTTTAATCACTAATAAACACAAAAATAATTATGAAATTTCTATTCTAGGTAACGTACTAAATCATTTGACTGCAACGTTCTTCTGCATTGGCGCAGGTGATCAAAACTATAATTTTCATCATTAATAAACACGAAAATATTTAGGTAATTTCTACTCTAGGTAACGCACTAAATCATTCGACTGTAACGTTCATCTGCATTGGAGCAGGTAATCAAACTGTCATTTTCATCATTAATAAACACGAAAATATTTAGGTAATTTATATTCTAGGTAACGCACTAAATCATTCGACTGTAACGTTCATCTGCATTGGAGCAGGTAATCAAAACTGTCATTTTCATCATTAATAAACACTACTATGATTATGTTATTTCTATTCAAGGTAACGCACTAAATCATTTGACTGTAACGTTCTTCTGCATTAGAGCAGGTAATCAAAACTGTCACTTTAATCACTAATAAGCACAAAAATAATTATGTTATTTCTATTCTAGGTATCGTACTAAATCAGCTGGCTGCAGCAGTCTTCTGCATTGACGCAGGTAAGTAAAACGACTATTTTAATCGTTAATAAACGTGTAATATCTATTTCAGGTAGCGCGCTATTTCGTCTAACTGCGACGTTCGTCTGCATTAGCGCAGGTAATCAAAACTATAATTTTAATTTTTAATAAACACTAAAATAATTATGTGATTTCTATTATAGATAACGTACTAAAGCAGTTGACTGTAACGTTCTTCTGCATTGGAGCAGGTAAGTAAAACTATTATTTAGTCATTAATAGGCACTAACAAAGATATTTATGAGATTCCCTCTCAGGTAACGCACTATATCTATTCACGTAACTGTTATTTCAAGTACACACTATGTCATCTGGACGCGACGTTCTTCTGCCTTGAGCGCAGGTAATCAAACTATTGTGTAATCATCAATAAACACAAAAAAAAACTATTTATGCAATCTTTATTCCAGGTAACGCGCTAGGTCATTTTACTGTAAAGTTCTTCTGCATTAACGCAGGTAAGTAAAACTATTATTTAGTCATTAATAGGCACTAACAAAGATATTTATGAGATTCCCTCTCAGGTAACGCACTATATCTATTCACGTAACTGTTATTTTAAGTACACACTATGTCATCTGGACGCGATGTTCTTCTGCCTTGAGCGCAGGTAATCAACCTATTGTGTAATCATCAAAAAACACAAAAAAAAACTATTTATGCAATCTTTATTCCAGGTAACGCGGTAGGTCATTTTACTGCAACGTTCTTCTGCATTAACGCAGGTAAGTCAACGATTGTGTTATCTTTAACGGACACAAAATAAAAAAACTTATGAGATCTTATTTCAAGTAACGCGCTATATCTCATCAAAATTCCAAAAAAGAAAACTCTCTTATTCGAATCATAAAAAAAAACCAAACGCGACAAAACATGCCAGAACAATCTACCGCAGTAATTAAAAACAGGCACCGTGCTTAAAGAAGCTATTTTCTTGCCACCCGATTCGATCCGTACTGCACAAGATCTCGATTAAAACTCTTCTATGATTTCGCACAGTCTGCCTACATCGCAACCGTTCCTCGCTCTCGCTACCACAGGCCGGGTATCTTTGTTCGTTCGTCGGTTCAATCCCGAGAATTCTTCGTTCGCTCGCGACTTACGGGCATAATCGTTGCCACCGGCGACCAGCCGTATCGCAACGATTTTCCCAGAATTTCTGACGGGCTTGCTGTAATCTATTGCGTGATGATATCGCGTGATGTTTTACAGCTGGGCGAGTTGCCGTTCGTTCGTTGGAATTTCTGATGACGAACGGTGTCTGCCTGGAAATTTTTGCACTGAAAATGGGGCGTAGATGCCAAATTTTATGATTTTATGTTTTTTTTTCAGTTGGATTTGGGAGTGAAGAGGTTTTTGCTGCATTGCCGAATTATTTTTTTTTTTGGATAAATGCGGGTATGTATGAATATGTCTTTATCTTTTCAGGAATTTGTTAATATGAAGAAGTAGCGTATGGCTACTTCTTGAAAATATAAATTTCATCTTTTCAGGAATTTTTTTAAAATATGAAGAAGTCGCATAGGGCTACTTCTTGCAAATATAAATTTTACATTTTTCAGGACTTTGTTAATATGAAGAAGTAGCATAGGGCTACTTCTTGCCACCATATATGTATATAGATTTGAAATTTTTTTTAGGGATTTATAATGTGGAGAAGTAGCATAGGGCTACTTCTCGAAAGTATTTCAATTTTTGCCCCTTTTTAGGTACCCGAGGAACAACATTAAAAATAAAAGAAAATGGGTAAGGATAAAAAAAATTTAAAGGGGGAGATAAAGGAGAAGAAAGAAAAGAAAAGGTTATTTGTTGATGATGAAAAGAAGAGAAAAGAAAACAGAAAGAAAACCGGAAAGTAGCGTGAGGGCAGAACGCTACAGTCTATATTCACATGATCATTATAGATATGTTTCAAATTCAAGTCATCTTGCACTCTTCTAACAAACTCTTTTAGGGGTTTAGTGATTGGCTTAAAGGTTTCTTCAAGTTGAGCTTCTGCTTCAATCCTTCCCATCTTTAGGGCTTCCCGTTAGTACAATGAAGGTATCAAATCTTTTACGGTAGCGTCCCTTGTACATACCCAGCTGCAAACATCCACCCACGCCTTAGGTAACGTTTCCTCAGTCACCGAGTAGCCCAGCTCAACATACCACAGGCACTCATACTAAAGTAAATAACTAACATCAAATTCAAGCTGACAGGTATACAGCCGCCGGTACCAGCTTTCCAAACAGCTCTGATAACAGGTTAACAGCTTTTCCAACAGCTCTGATAACAGCTTGACAGCTTTCCAAACAGCTCTGATAACAGCTTTTCAAACAGCTCTGATAACAGCTTAACATCTTTTCAAACAGCTCCGATAACAGCTTTTAAACAGCTCTGATAATAGGTAAACAGCTTTCTAAACAGATCTGGTAGCAGCTTGACAGCTTTCCAAACAGCTCTGATAACACCTTAACAGCTTTTCAAGCAGCTCTGATAACAGCTTAACAGCTTTTAAAACAGCTTTTAAACCAGCAACCTCTACCAATTAAGCTTCCCACACCTTCACAAATGCTTAGAGCTACGATCTCCGAGAAGAAAATAAGTGAACTCCAGAAACAATATCGTAAACCCATGCTATTCCCTATGTTGCTGAAAATGATCTCGTATCCCCAAAGTGATCTCGTATCGCCAACCCCGAGATGAACACCATATGTAGTATCGGCTAATGCCGCTAGGGAACCTTACTCAAGAAATGGAGTTTGCACTCG
>OZ005744.1:88663282-88668282 GCA_963930735.1 Dioctria linearis
TTACAGCAGGTCTCAACAACAGCATGATCGCTCCTGGTTTAACGATAAGTGCAACCAAGCTATAAAAGCGAAAGAGTCTGCTTTTCGCGCCTATCAATTGCATCCATGTCCGGAAATGAAACAAGTCTACAAGACTGCACGGAACACCTGCAAGTCCATTATCCAGAGAGAAAAATTTCTTTTTGACCAGAATATTAGACAAAGAATCTTGACAAGCCGCAAAGGTAGCAAAGGTTTCTGGTCCCTGGTCAAAACCATCAGGAACAATTTCACCAGTTCCTCTATACCTTCACTACTTAATAATGGAGAAGTGATTGTTGACTCCCTGGATAAAGCTAATATTTTAGCTGCTAGATTCGCTTCAAATTCTCGTCTTCCACCAACTTCACAAACACCTGTTTTGCATCCCCCGTGTGAATGTGTACAAGAGCCAATACACGTTCGTACGAGGGATGTGTTCAGGGTCCTTAAGGGGATCAACGTCTCCAAAGCCGCAGGTCCTGATGGTTTTTCGCCCCTGTTAATTAAAAGCTGCGCCTCATCCTTGGCTAAACCTCTGCGCAAACTCTTCTACTTGTCTTATTCGACAGGAAAATTTCCAACTGCTTGGAAGCTAGCTCACGTTCAGCCTATTCCTAAGAAAGGAGAGGGTAGCGATCCCTCAAATTATCGACCAATTGCCATCACTTCGATTCTTTCAAAGGTTTTTGAATCTATCATTAACTCAAAATTAATGAAGTATCTAGAAACTAATCATCTCATCAACGATCGCCAATATGGCTTCCGAGCTGGACGCTCATCTGGAGACTTGCTGACCTTTCTTACGGAACGTTGGAACCGTAGTCTTCACAATTTTGGTGAGTCTAAAATCGTTGCTCTAGATATTTCAAAAGCCTTTGATAGAGTCTGGCATCCAGCCCTTTTAGCCAAACTTAAAGCACTTGGTCTCTCCCCTCCTCTTCTATTATGGATTGAAAGTTTCCTATCTAGTCGCCAAATACGTGTTGTATTAGATGGCGTTACATCTGAACCGCATCCCATAAATGCCGGTGTGCCTCAAGGCTCTGTTATCTCTCCAACTCTCTTTTTAGTTTTCATTAATGATCTGCTTTCCCTTACTTTCAATCCCATCCATAGTTTCGCAGATGACAGTACTCTTGATTTCGCTTACTCCTTTGACACTCTTGCGGAATCCAGGGGGAATGCCGCATGTGTTAAACGAGATTGCATGACTAGATCATTGAATAACGATCTTAACAGTATCCTCGCTTGGGGCAAAGCGAATCGCGTCGAATTCAATGCATCTAAGACTCAAAGCTGTCTCATCTCATTAAAACAAGATCATAACTTAACCACACCCGTTTCTTTTGATGGAGCATTAATTTCTGATTCACCGTCACTAAGCATTCTTGGCATTAATATTTCCAGTAAGTTAAACTGGACAGATCACATCTTCTCTGTTGCCAAAGAAGCATCGAAATGTCTTGGATTTCTGAAAAGGTGTAAGAAATATTTCAGCCCGTCAAATCTAGCGCTCCTCTACAAGTCCTACATTAGACCTAGAATGGAATACAACTCCCATATATGGGCCGGGGCTGGTCGCACAGCCTTAGCTTCATTGGATATTGTCCAAAAGAGAGCCTTCAAGCTCATTGGCGATTTGGCAATAACTTGTCATATCGACTCACTCGAGCACCGCCGCAATGTTGGATGCCTTTCGCTCCTTTATCGCTATATGCATGGTCAATGTTCTGATGAAATATCTAGTCTAATCCCTTGTAGAATGATTCCTGCACGCAATACTCGCGCTGCAAACCGCGCACATCCTTTAACCCTTCAAATTACGTTCGGCCGTACAGTAAAATTCCGAGATGCTTTTTTATCCCGAACAGTGCGAATGTGGAACAGCTTACCATCTTCTGTTTTTCCTCCGGCATACAATCTGCGGAAGTTTAAGGGCGACACACATCGGCACCTCCGCCACTCTCCTCACATCCCCTAATCCTTTCCCTATCTCCTTCCTGCCATGCTGTGCTTTGCATCATAGGGTATCCCCTGAGCTTGGCTTAATAATATAAAAAAAAAAAAAAAAAAAAAAAAAAAAAATAGGCTACGAGTCCGAGATGAAAAATAAGCGAACTCCAGCAACAAGATCGAAAACCTATGCTATTTCCCTATGCTGAAGAGTGCTGAAAGTGATCTCGTATCCCCAAAATGATCTCGTATCCCCAAAATTCGAGATGAAAAATAAGCGAACTCCAGCAACAAAATCGAAATCCTATGCTATTTCCCTATGTTGAAGAGTGCTGAAAGTGATCTCGTATCCCCAAAATGATCTCGTATCCCCAAAATTCGAGATGAAAAATAAGCGAACTCCAGCAACAAAATCGAAATCCTATGCTACTTCCCTATGCTGGAGAGTGCTGAAAGTGATCTCGTATCCCCAAAGTGATCTCGTATCCCCAACATCCAAGACTCAATGGTGCACCCAAGACACAGTGGTGCATCAAAGGCACAATGGTGTATCCAAGGCACAAACCACACAACCCAGTAGTACCGATTAATCCCGCTAGGGCGCCGTCGAGACTCAATGAAACCAACAGCCTACATTTAGGCGCAACACATATCTATTTAAGAAAACCGTAGTACGGGAGCATGCTGGTAGTACCGGCTAATGCCGCTAGGGTGCAGTCAAGATCAAATGATACATCCCGGTAGTACCGATTAATCCCGCTAGGGCGCAGTCGAGACTCAATGAAACCAAAAGCCTACATGTACGCGCAACACACGGTGCATCCAAGGCGCAATGATGTATCCAAGACACAAACCAATACAACCGAGGCACACACCTACATTTAGCACGGACTCAAACCACCTATCGACGGTGTCGCCATCTGTGGAGATACCCTGGAAGCTAAAAAGGTGTCGCAGAACCCGCATAGCTTATCTACTCGGGCATTCATCTAGGGTATCATAAGAATTGGTCTTAGACCAATTATAGCTTTTTCTCTTGTTTTATTTTCATTTCTTTATCCTTTATCATTCTTGGATATTTACATTTTCCCTTACATTCAATAACACACGTACATAAGTGCATATGCAATGGAATGTGTGGGTATTATTTGTCTCTTAGACTGTTTTCTAGTGGGAGTGAAAGAACATTGACAAAAGAAATATTTTTCTTAAAAAAAAAAAATTTGTATTGCTCCTTTAAATTTCTTTTTTTCTGCTCATTTGATCTTTTGGTGGGGAAGGTGTTAAGGACTTAAGGGATGGAAAAGGTTATTGCGTCTGTTATTTGTTGTTATAGTTTTGGTACTTTTTACTTTCGACTGGAGACACGCGTGCACGGGATATGTATATGTATGCTAACATATGTTTGTATATATTTAAATATATTAGAATTATTTGGGGGAACTATCTGCAGTTCTTCTGTTGGGAGCAGGGGTTATGATGAAATTAGACCTTCTTGGTGCCGCAGTGGGTACATCTGCTAGTATATGTTCCAGTTCCAGAGGTATATTCTTACCTGCCGGTTTTTGATTTGTATTTCATGTACATGTAGATAAATAGGATAGTGATTGAATCTTCACAAACAATATCTATATGGAAGGGTCTTTTAAGGGAGAAAAGCCATGCATTTTGCTGCGATAATTGTGGCATATAGTAGTTCTGTTTTAAAGTCAAAATTTTACATTTTGATGTAATAGGTTCCTTTTTTATTAGACTGATTTCACATTAGTTTACTCTATTGTTTGTATTTAAGATGGGTGATGAAATTTTACAATAAAAGAGTGTATGGTCCAACGTTGCGCAATTGTGGATTTCCTGTAGTATTAATTCGATGTAATGATCACGATTGTAATCAATTGTGTGTGTGTGTGTGTGTGTGTGTGTGTGTGTGTGTGTGTGTGTGTGTGTGTGTGTGTGTGTGTGTGTGTGTGTGTGTGTGTGTGTGTGTGTGTGTGTGTGTGTGTGTGTGTGTGTGTGTGTGTGTGTGTGTGTGTGTGTGTGTGTGTGTGTGTGTGTGCGCGTGTGTGTGTGTGTGCGTGTGTGTGTGCGCGTGTGTGTGTGTGTGTGTGTGTGTGTGTGTGTGTGTGTGTGTGTGTGTGTGTGTGTGTGTGTGTGTGTGTGTGTGTGTGTGTGTGTGTGTGTGTGTGTGTGTGTGTGTGTGTGTGTGTGTGTGTGTGTGTGTGTGTGTGTGTGTGTGTGTGTGTGTGTGTGTGTGTGTGTGTGTGTGTGTGTGTGTGTGTGTGTGTGTGTGTGTGTGTGTGTGTGTGTGTGTGTGTGTGTGTGTGTGTGTGTGTGTGTGTGTGTGTGTGTGTGTGTGTGTGTGTGTGTGTGTGTGTGTGTGTGTGTGTGTGTGTGTGTGTGTGTGTGTGCGTGTGTGTGTGCGTGTGTGTGTGCGTGTGCGTGTGCGTGTGTGTGTGTGCGTGTGTGTGTGTGTGTGTGTGTGTGTGTGTGTGTGTGTGTGTGTGTGTGTGTGTGTGTGTGTGTGTGTGTGTGTGTGTGTGTGTGTGTGTGTGTGTGTGTGTGTGTGTGTGTGTGTGTGTGTGTAGGTCAATGACATCAGAGTCAGGGGTCAAGGGTCAAAGGTCAAAGGTCAAAGGTCAAAGGTCAAGGGTCAAAGGTCAAGGGTCAAAGATCAATGACCTCAGGGTCGGTGACGTATCGGCCTGAAGACGGACATATCCAAGTCAACATACCTACCTACATTGGTTGTTGTAGTATCCTCCAACCAATTGTTGTAGTATCCTCCTGCCACCAAGTAGCCCAACCCAACATACCACAGGCACTCATACTAAAGTAAACAGCTAAAACCAAACTCAAGCTGACAAGTATACAGCCCCGATACAAATTCGGTTAGGGTATTTCACATCATTACTTAATACACATTCTACCCAAGCCTTGGTACAGGTAACATAGCCCAGTCCAAGACACCTCAGGCAGTCCTAGTCATAGTAGTATATATTGCCACTAAAGCTCTCAGCCAACCCCCA
>OZ005744.1:88675782-88678282 GCA_963930735.1 Dioctria linearis
AACATCCAAGACTCAATGGTGCACCCAAGACACAGTGGTGCATCAAAGGCACAATGTTGTATCCAAGGCACAAACCACACAACCCAGTAGTACCGATTAATCCTGCTAGGGCGCCGTCGAGAGTCAATGAAACCAAAAGCCTACATTTAGGCGCAACACATATCTATTTAAGAAAACCGTAGTACGGGAGCATGCTGGTAGTACCGGCTAATGCCGCTAGGGTGCAGTCAAGATCAAATGATACATCTCGGTAGTACCGATTAATCCCGCTAGGGCGCAGTCGAGACTCAATGAAACCAAAAGCCTACATGTACGCGCAACACACGGTGCATCCAAGGCGCAATGATGTATCCAAGACACAAACCAATACAACCGAGGCACACACATACATTTAGCACGGACTCAAACCACCTATCGACGGTGTCGCCATCTGTGGAGATACCCTGGAAGCTAAAAAGGTGTCGCAGAACCCGCATAGCTTATCTACTCGGGCATTCATCTAGGGTATCATAAGAATTGGTCTTAGACCAATTATAGCTTTTTCTCTTGTTTTATTTTCATTTCTTTATCCTTTATCATTCTTGGATATTTACATTTTCCCTTACATTCAATAACACACGTACATAAGTGCATATGCAATGGAATGTGTGGGTATTATTTGTCTCTTAGACTGTTTTCTAGTGGGAGTGAAAGAACATTGACAAAAGAAATATTTTTCTTAAAAAAAAAATTTTGTATTGCTCCTTTAAATTTCTTTTTTTCTGCTCATTTGATCTTTTGGTGGGGAAGGTGTTAAGGACTTAAGGGATGGAAAAGGTTATTGCGTCTGTTATTTGTTGTTATAGTTTTGGTACTTTTTACTTTCGACTGGAGACACGCGTGCACGGGATATGTATATGTATGCTAACATATGTTTGTATATATTTGAATATATTAGAATTATTTGGGGGAACTATCTGCAGTTCTTCTGTTGGGAGCAGGGGTTATGATGAAATTAGACCTTCTTGGTGCCGCAGTGGGTACATCTGCTAGTATATGTTCCAGTTCCAGAGGTATATTCTTACCTGCCGGTTTTTGATTTGTATTTCATGTACATGTAGATAAATAGGATAGTGATTGAATCTTCACAAACAATATCTATATGGAAGGGTCTTTTAAGGGAGAAAAGCCATGCATTTTGCTGCGATAATTGTGTCATATAGTAGTTCTGTTTTAAAGTCAAAATTTTACATTTTGATGTAATAGGTTCCTTTTTTATTAGACTGATTTCACATTAGTTTACTCTATTGTTTGTATTTAAGATGGGTGATGAAATTTTACAATAAAAGAGTGTATGGTCCAACGTTGCGCAATTGTGGATTTCCTGTAGTATTAATTCGATGTAATGATCACGATTGTAATCAATTAATATATATTCCTTTACTGGTTCAATATATATGAATGAACCGTTTAGGATTGTGTGTGTGTGTGTGAGTGTGTGTGTGTGTGTGTGTGTGTGTGTGTGTGTGTGTGTGTGTGTGTGTGTGTGTGTGTGTGTGTGTGTGTGTGTGTGTGTGTGTGTGTGTGTGTGTGTGTGTGTGTGTGTGTGTGTGTGTGTGTGTGTGTGTGTGTGTGTGTGTGTGTGTGTGTGTGTGTGTGTGTGTGTGTGTGTGTGTGTGTGTGTGTGTGTGTGTGTGTGTGTGTGTGTGTGTGTGTGTGTGTGTGTGTGTGTGTGTGTGTGTGTGTGTGTGTGTGTGTGTGTGTGTGTGTGTGTGTGTGTGTGTGTGTGTGTGTGTGTGTGTGTGTGTGTGTGTGTGTGTGCGCGTGTGTGTGTGTCTGTGTGTGTGTGTGTGTGCGTGTGTGTGTGCGTGTGTGTGTAGGTCAATGACATCAGAGTCAGGGGTCAAGGGTCAAGGGTCAAGGGTCAAGGGTCAAAGGTCAAAGGTCAAGGGTCAAAGGTCAAGGGTCAAAGATCAATGACCTCAGGGTCGGTGACGTATCGGCCTGAAGACGGACATATCCAAGTCAACATACCTACCTACATTGGTTGTTGTAGTATCCTCCTGCCACCAAGTAGCCCAACCCAACATACCACAGGCACTCATACTAAAGTAAACAGCTAAAACCAAACTCAAGCTGACAAGTATACAGCCCCGATACAAATTCGGTTAGGGTATTTCACATCATTACTTAATACACATTCTACACAAGCCTTGGTACAGGTAACATAGCCCAGTCCAAGACACCTCAGGCAGTCCTAGTCATAGTATTATATATTGCCACTAAAGCTCTCAGCCAACCCCCAGCACCCAGACACAGGAGGGGGGCACCTCAGTGTCAAATTGTAGCTCCAAGACCAGATAAAACTTAACCAGCAACCTCCACCAATACAGATTCCCACCACTTCACAAATATTTATAGCTACGATCTCTGAGATGAAAAATAAGCGAGCTCCAGAAACAAAATCAAAGACCTATGCTATTTTCCTATTCTGGAGAGTGCTAAGAGCGATCTCGTATCC
>OZ005744.1:88685782-88690782 GCA_963930735.1 Dioctria linearis
CAACAAGATCGAAATCCTATGCTATTTCCCTATGCTGGAGAGTGCTGAAAGTGATCTCGTATCCCCAAAATGATCTCGTATCCCCAAAATTCGAGATGAAAAATAAGCGAGCTCCAGCAACAAAATCGAAATCCTATGCTATTTCCCTATGCTGGAGAGTGCTGAAAGTGATCTCGTATCCCCAAAATGATCTCGTATCCCCAAAACTCGAGATGAAAAACTTAATGTCAACTTAGAGGCTACGAGTCCGAGATGAAAAATAAGCAAACTCCAGAAAAAAATTGAAAACCTATGCTATTTCCCTATGCTGAAGAGTGCTGAAAGTGATCTCGTATCCCAAAATGATCTCGTATCCCCAAAATTCGAGATGAAAAATAAGCGAACTCCAGCAACAAAATCGAAATCCTATGCTATTTCCCTATGTTGAAGAGTGCTGAAAGTGATCTCGTATCCCCAAAATGATCTCGTATCCCCAAAATTCGAGATGAAAAATAAGCGAACTCCAGCAACAAAATCGAAATCCTATGCTACTTCCCTATGCTGGAGAGTGCTGAAAGTGATCTCGTATCCCCAAAGTGATCTCGTATCCCCAACATCCAAGACTCAATGGTGCACCCAAGACACAGTGGTGCATCAAAGGCACAATGGTGTATCCAAGGCACAAACCACACAACCCAGTAGTACCGATTAATCCTGCTAGGGCGCCGTCGAGACTCAATGAAACCAAAAGCCTACATTAGGCGCAACACATATCTATTTAAGAAAACCGTAGTACGGGAGCATGCTGGTAGTACCGGCTAATGCCGCTAGGGTGCAGTCAAGATCAAATGATACATCTCGGTAGTACCGACTAATCCCGCTAGGGCGCAGTCGAGACTCAATGAAACCAAAAGCCTACATGTACGCGCAACACACGGTGCATCCAAGGCGCAATGATGTATCCAAGACACAAACCAATACAACCGAGGCACACACCTACATTTAGGACTGACTCAAACCACCTATCGACGGTGTCGCCATCTGTGGAGATACCCTGGAAGCTAAAAAGGTGTCGCAGAACCCGCATAGCTTATCTACTCGGGCATTCATCTAGGGTATCATAAGAATTGGTCTTAGACCAATTATAGCTTTTTCTCTTGTTTTATTTTCAATTCTTTATCCTTTATCATTCTTGGATATTTACATTTTCCCTTACATTCAATAACACACGTACATAAGTGCATATGCAATGGAATGTGTGGATATTATTTGTCTCTTAGACTGTTTTCTAGTGGGAGTGAAAGAACATTGACAAAAGAAATATTTTTCTTAAAAAAAAAAATTTTTGTATTGCTCCTTTAAATTTCTTTTTTTCTGCTCATTTGATCTTTTGGTGGGGAAGGTGTTAAGGACTTAAGGGATGGAAAAGGTTATTGCGTCTGTTATTTGTTGTTATAGTTTTGGTACTTTTTACTTTCGACTGGAGACACGCGTGCACGGGATATGTATATGTATGCTAACATATGTTTGTATATATTTGAATATATTAGAATTATTTGGGGGAACTATCTGCAGTTCTTCTGTTGGGAGCAGGGGTTATGATGAAATTAGACCTTCTTGGTGCCGCAGGAGGTATATTCTTACCTGCCGGTTTTGATTTGTATTTCATGTACATGTAGATAAATAGGATAGTGATTGAATCTTCACAAACAATATCTATATGGAAGGGTCCTTTTAAGGGAGAAAAGCCATGCATTTTGCTGCGATAATTGTGTCATATAGTAGTTCTGTTTTAAAGTCAAAATTTTACATTTTGATGTAATAGGTTCCTTTTTTATTAGACTGATTTCACATTAGTTTACTCTATTGTTTGTATTAATGATGGGTGATGAAATTTTACAATAAAAGAGTGTATGGTCCAACGTTGCGCAATTGTGGATTTCCTGTAGTATTAATTCGATGTAATGATCACGATTGTAATCAATTAATATATATTCCTTACTGGTTCAATATATATGAATGAACCGTTTAGGATTGTGTGTGTGTGTGTGTGTGTGTGTGTGTGTGTGTGTGTGTGTGTGTGTGTGGTGTGTGTGTGTGTGTGTGTGTGTGTGTGTGTGTGTGTGTGTGTGTGTGTGTGTGTGTGTGTGTGTGTGTGTGTGTGTGTGTGTGTGTGTGTGTGTGTGTGTGTGTGTGTGTGTGTGTGTGTGTGTGTGTGTGTGTGTGTGTGTGTGTGTGTGTGTGTGTGTGTGTGTGTGTGTGTGTGCGTGTGTGTGTGTGTGTGTGTGTGTGTGTGTGTGTGTGTGTGTGTGTGTGTGTGTGTGTGTGTGTGTGTGTGTGTGTGTGTGTGTGTGTGTGCGTGTGTGTGTGTGTGTGTGTGTGTGTGTGTGTGTGTGTGTGCGTGTGTGTGTGTGTAGGTCAATGACATCAGAGTCAGGGGTCAAGAGTCAAAGGTCAAAGGTCAAGGGTCAAAGATCAATGACCTCAGGGTCGGTGACGTATCGGCCTGAAGACGGACATATCCAATCAACATACCTACCTACATTGGTTGTTGTAGTATCCTCCTGCCACCAAGTAGCCCAACCCAACATACCACAGGCACTCATACTAAAGTAAACAGCTAAAACCAAACTCAAGCTGACAAGTATACAGCCCCGATACAAATTCGGTTAGGGTATTTCACATCATTACTTAATACACATTCTACCCAAGCCTTGGTACAGGTAACATAGCCCAGTCCAAGACACCTCAGGCAGTCCTAGTCATAGTATTTATATTGCCACTAAAGCTCTCAGCCAACCCCAGCACCCAGACCCAGGAGGGGGGCACCTCAGGGTCAAATTGTAGCTCCAAGACCAGATAAAACTTAACCAGCAACCTCCACCAATACAGATTCCCACCACTTCACAAATATTTATAGCTACGATCACTGAGATGAAAAATAAGCGAGCTCCAGAAACAAAATCAAAGACCTATGCTATTTTCCTATGCTGGAGAGTGCTAAGAGCGATCTCGTATCCCCAATTGATCTCGTATCCCCAAAACTCGAGATGAAAAACTTAATGTCAACTTATAGGCTACGAGTCCGAGATGAAAAATAAGCGAACTCCAGCAACAAGATCGAAATCCTATGCTATTTCCCTATGCTGGAGAGTGCTGAAAGTGATCTCGTATCCCCAAAATGATCTCGTATCCCCAAAATTCGAGATGAAAAATAAGCGAACTCCAGCAACAAAATCGAAATCCTATGCTAATTTCCCTATGCTGGAGAGTGCTGAAAGTGATCTCGTATCCCCAAAGTGATCTCGTATCCCCAAAACTCGAGATGAAAAACTTAATGTCAACTTAGAGGCTACGAGTCCGAGATGAAAAATAAGCAAACTCCAGAAAAAAATTGAAAACCTATGCTATTTCCCTATGCTGAAGAGTGCTGAAAAGTGATCTCGTATCCCCAAAATGATCTCGTATCCCCAAAATTCGAGATGAAAAATAAGCGAACTCCAGCAACAAAATCGAAATCCTATGCTATTTCCCTATGCTGAAGAGTGCTGAAAGTGATCTCGTATCCCCAAAATGATCTCGTATCCCCAAAATTCGAGATGAAAAATAAGCGAACTCCAGCAACAAAATCGAAATCCTATGCTACTTCCCTATGCTGGAGAGTGCTGAAAGTGATCTCGTATCCCCAAAGTGATCTCGTATCCCCAACATCCAAGACTCAATGGTGCACCCAAGACACAGTGGTGCATCAAAGGCACAATGGTGTATCCAAGGCACAAACCACACAACCCAGTAGTACCGATTAATCCGCTAGGGCGCCGTCGAGACATCAATGAAACCAAAAGCCTAGATTTAGGCGCAACACATATCTATTTAAGAAAACCGTAGTACGGGAGCATGCTGGTAGTACCGGCTAATGCCGCTAGGGTGCAGTCAAGATCAAATGATACATCTCGGTAGTACCGATTAATCCCGCTAGGGCGCAGTCGAGACTCAATGAAACCAAAAGCCTACATGTACGCGCAACACACGTGCATCCAAGGCGCAATGATGTATCCAAGACACAAACCAATACAACCGAGGCACACACCTACATTTAGGACGGACTCAAACCACCTATCGACGGTGTCGCCATCTGTGGAGATACCCTGGAAGCTAAAAAGGTGTCGCAGAACCCGCATAGCTTATCTACTCGGGCATTCATCTAGGGTATCATAAGAATTGGTCTTAGACCAATTATAGCTTTTTCTCTTGTTTTATTTTCATTTCTTTATCCTTTATCATTCTTGGATATTTACATTTTCCCTTACATTCAATAACACACGTACATAAGTGCATATGCAATGGAATGTGTGGGTATTATTTGTCTCTTAGACTGTTTTCTAGTGGGAGTGAAAGAACATTGACAAAAGAAATATTTTTCTTAAAAAAAAAAAATTTTGTATTGCTCCTTAAATTTTCTTTTTTCTGCTCATTTGATCTTTTGGTGGGGAAGGTGTTAAGGACTTAAGGGATGGAAAAGGTTATTGCGTCTGTTATTTGTTGTTATAGTTTTGGTACTTTTTACTTTCGACTGGAGACACGCGTGCACGGGATATGTATATGTATGCTAACATATGTTTGTATATATTTAAATATATTAGAATTATTTGGGGGAACTATTATTAGACTGATTTCACATTAGTTTACTCTATTGTTTGTATTTAAGATGGGTGATGAAATTTTACAATAAAAGAGTGTATGGTCCAACGTTGCGCAATTGTGGATTTCCTGTAGTATTAATTCGATGTAATGATCACGATTGTAATCAATTAATATATATTCCTTTACTGGTTCAATATATATGAATGAACCGTTTAGGATTGTCGGTAATGGCGTTACTTTGAAAATTTGGTAGGGTTCTTTAAAAGGAAGTGGGATTCGAAGTTCTATAGTTATTTTGTTGTTAAAAATATTTGCAGATATTGTGCTTAATTTGTAGATTTGTGAAAATAAATTGTCTCTGGGATTTATTGGCAGTA
>OZ005744.1:88698282-88797821 GCA_963930735.1 Dioctria linearis
TTGTAATCAATTAATATATATTCCTTTACTGGTTCAATATATATGAATGAACCGTTTAGGATTGTCGGTAATGGCGTTACTTTGAAAATTTGGTAGGGTTCTTTAAAAGGAAGTGGGATTCGAAGTTCTATAGTTATTTTGTTGTTAAAAATATTTGCAGATATTGTGCTTAATTTGTAGATTTGTGAAAATAAATTGTCTCTGGGTTTTATGGGCAGTATCATGGAATTTGGTAATTCTTGTCTAATCTTTGATTAAATCTCTTAAATTTTGTTAGGCGATATAAGTGTAGGGTTAAATTTTCCATGTTTGGAATCGGTTAAAAGATCAGTTAATTCTGACTGTGTATTTTGATATCGGAATGCCATTAATGAAACATGGGAGATTAATGATTCTATTTGAATGGATATTTTATTATCTAGTGTTCTATTTTCCGTTAACGATGTAGATATTTGTATTGAAATTAGTTTTTTATGCATATTCAGGAATTCCTTTTCAATTGCGGCCTTAGTTTTATTGAATATTGGAGCTGTTGCTTCCATTATCGCGGTCTGGATTTTCATAAGGGAGAGGAGGTAGTTTTGGTTTACAGTGAGGTTGTGAATTTGTTCATCATATAATTTGGCATCATCTCCATCTAGTGTGCCAAAAAGAGCTTTGGAAATGGAGCCTATAGCATTGAATAAAGCTCTTTGTTTCCTACTTTGAGTTACTAGGAGCATATTTTTGTATTCTATATTTGCTATAATGAGGTTTATCATGCGCCAATGCTGAATTTCCGTCCAGTTTCTGGCAAGTAGCTGTAATTTGTTGCGTGATGAATTTTATGTTCCTGAACTCAGATTTGAAGTTTTCTAAATCGTAGTAGGTTACGATTTTCCATTCGTTTGTGTAGAAATTGGCTCTGCCGATTTCCTCGTAATAAATGCCTGAGCTGGCATTTATTTGATTTATTTCTATCCCCGAGCCTGAGATGAATGGGATGCAGATTAGGAAAAATGCCGTTTGCATCATTGTGAGGACCTGGAAGATGATATTGTTTTATTCATTTGCGATGATTTGTAGTAGATGACATTTTATATTGGTCCGCGAAAAGTTTTAAGTCATTGTTATGGACTCTTTTATTTTTATTATTTATTTTCACCGTGGAGTTCTCAGGGGAATTGATTTCTACAATCACATACGGACCTGCCCAGAGTGGTGAGAATTTGTTATCTCTCACTCTGCTTTTTAACAAGACTTTGTTCCCAATATTGAAGGTTTTCGGGGTAGAATTTTTATCGTACTGGATTTTTGATTTCTCTTTGTTGGCCATGGCTATGTCTTTCACTATTTTATAGCTGTGTTGTAGACGTGCTTTTAACTCGTTTGCATAATTATCGTAATTATAGCAAACGGTCGGAGATGATTTTAGATTGTTTGGGATTTCGGCTGGGAATCTGTAGAGGAGTTCGCGTGGAGTATAATTTGTACTCTAATGAGGTGTGGTATTGTAGACAAACATGGCATATGGAATCCATGTATCCCAGTCTTGAGGATCTTTCGCTACATAAGATCTGAGGTATTCTGCTAAAGTTCTATGACTTCTCTCCAATGCACCATTTGTTTGAGGGTGATATGGAGTAGTTTGGAGCCTTTTGATCTTTAGCAGTTTAGATACCTCGGTGGCATTATGAGGTTAGATCCCTGATCTGTTAGGATACTTTCTGGAATGCCATGTCGACAAACTATTGTTGTCGTGAAGGCTTCCGCTAATGTCTTAGATTCAGTGTTTACTATGGGAATAGCCTCAGAGAACTTGGAAAGATCGTCTTGAAATGTAAGGATGTATTTATTTCCAGAATAAGAAATTGGGAGAGGTCCTACAACATCTAGGTACAGTCTTTCATAAGGTTTTGAGCTTTTGCTCGAGATTTTCATATTAGGATTTCTGGATACTTTGTTTACTTGACAAAGTTTACATTTCCTTACATATCTTACAACATCATCCGACATGCCAGGCCAATAGAATTGTTTTTTAATTCTTTTGATTGTACGGGAGACACCTTGATGGCCTCCCGTTGGTAGAGAATGGAAATCTTTGAGAACTTGTTCAATATCACTGCTGTTGGATAAATACTTTATGGAATCTTGATGAAGTTTGATATTTATTTGTTGGTTAACGAAGACCTTGGTAAAAATGTTTTTAATAGTTGATAAATTTTGTTTGTCTAATACTGGGAAGGAGATATTTATTTGACTTAACTGATTTGCTTCTGTATATGAGCAGATCTCAGTTAAAATCTTTTCAATGTCTAATCTATCTCTTTGAGATCGGCAAGGTAGATTGACTTTTGAAATAATTACTGTGGAGTCTTTCTTCTTAAAGAAGTTCAGTTCGTTTTCTAGTAGAGGTGGTTTGTGTGGAAGTTTTAGTTTAGATTTTAAAACTCTTTCAAGTTCTGTATCTTGCATGGGCAAGATGAAAATTTTGGGGTTAGAATTTTTAGTTAAAAGTAATGGGAAATGGGTCTCAGTTATTATCACTGAGGAACTGCTTACTACTGATAAATCTGGATTAGTAATATTTGGATTTGGTGTATCTAAATTCGCCTGAGCTTTGGCTAGATTCCTGGTTACCACATTTACATAGGTATTAGGTTCCGTTGATTTTACGGAATTTTCTGGGATAGCTCTACTGAGAGCGTCTGCATTTGTGTTGAGCTTTCCAGGTTTATGGACTATTTTATAGCCATATTCCTCAAGACGTATTCTCCATCTCATTAGCCTTGAGGTATGATCCTTTAGATTCATTAGTCATACTAATGGTTTATGGTCAGTTATGATGGTAAACTGTCTACCATATACGTATGGCCTGAATTGCTCAACTGCGAAAACAATTGCCAAAAGCTCTTTTTCGATTGTTGAGTAACGAGTCTCGGCACCATTGAGAACTCGACTCACATAATCGATTGGATGATCTTCTTGATCATTTACTTGGGAAAGAACTGCTCCGATGGCGTAGTCGCTGGCATCGGAGGTGAAAAAAAATTCTTTGTCGAAATCAGGATAACATAGAATTGGTGCTGAAATTAATTTATTTCGTAATTCGCAAAATGCTTCATCGCAAATTGCGTTGTGTCCTTTTTCAGAAGGTAAGTAAGAGGTTTGGCAATTTTAGAAAAATTGGGAATAAAGCGGCGATAATAGCCGACGAAACCAAGGAAGGTTTTGATATCCTTTTCCTTCTTGGGTCTAGGGTAAGATTGAACTGATTTAATTTTTGCCGGATCTGGCTTGACTCCATTTTCAGTAGTGATGTGCCCTAGATACATTATTTCTTTTCTTAAGCAATGGCACATGTCGGGTTGTAGTTTTAAATTGAAATCCCGAAGGCGGCTAAATACATTTGCTAGCCTAATATTATGGTCTTTAAGATTGTATCCATCGACTACAATATCGTCCATGTATACGAAACATTAAATGCCTTGGAGTCCGGAAAGGACATTATTCATGGCACGTTGGAAGATTGCCGGTGCACCTTTTAGTCCAAATGGCATACGGTTAAACTCGTAATGACCATAAGGAGTGCTAAACGCAGTTTTTTCTCTATCCTTCCGGTCCATGGAAATTTGGTGGAATCCGCTGGCGGGTTCTAGCGTTGTGAAATATTTTGACTTTCCCAATTGATCTAATATGTCTGTAATATTAGGTAATGGGTAAGCGTCGCCAATAGTAATGTCATTTACTCGGCGGAAATCTACAACGACTCGCCATTTTTTGTTCCCATGCTCATCCGGCATTTTGCGAACTAGAAGTAGGGAAGAGTTCCACGGACTATTTGAAGGGCTTATTATCTCAGAGTCCAACATTTCATTTAATTGCCGAGTATTTTCATTTCGGCTTGTTTCTGGAAGTCTGTACGGTTTAGTGTATATGTGAGGTTTATTAGGGACTGTTTCGATTTTGTGCTCGGCTGCATTTGTAAATGTTAGGAAATCCCCTTCTAAGTAGAAGAGATCGTTGAAATCCTTACAAACTTTCCGATTTAATTAGGGTGTGCAGTTTTTTTATTCTGCCCCTAATTGGATCTCTGTTGGAATCCGTAGAGATGCAATCGAAGTCATTAAGGTCATGGCATTCTGGATTCATGTCATGATTTGCCAGCTCGACGTCCTGTTCATTCGTATTGAGAACTAGGACTTTTGCCATCCCTTGTGATGGGTTGACTATGGTATTACCTATGAACAACCCTGGCTTTACCTCTTTTTTAAAATATACCGATTCCGTAGTTGACGAAGTTGGAATTTCAATTATGGATTCGGAGCGAGCGGGAATTGTAATAATGTTATTATGTAAGTTATTCAATGTACCTTTGTTTTTATTGGATTCTAGAGTGTATTCCGTTTTTAGTGGAGTTTCTTGTTTAGGAAAGTCTTTCTGTTTTGTGTTTCTTGCCTGTTGTGTAACGTGCGATTTATTCTTGTTAATATTTTCATTGTTTGTTTTGGTTAATAAGTTCTTTTTTGCATACAGAAGGTTGTTTGTTAGTGACTTCTCGTCCGGGATATCATATCTGAGATATGCATTTGGGTAATCTGAGCGATATTGCTCTATGGGATAGGATGAATGACATTGCTTCACCTCTAAGGAAATGTACTTGTTTCTATAATTGATACAAGCGTTGTATCGGGACAAGAAGTCGTGGCCAATTAGGCCGTCATAGGCCAAGATTGAGTTTTCTCCTACTATTTGGAAGGGATGTTCTATTACAAATTCTTCGCTTGATATAATTGCCAATTTTGCCAATATTAATCCTTCTGTAGTTTTAGATTCCGTAAATAAAGTATTTGTCTTGCAGATTGCATCTTTATAGTAAGTGCTACCTGCTTTCAGTGTATTGAACTTTATGAGACTAATTTCTGCTACTGTGTCTGCGAGGAACTTTGTTTCTTTATTGGAGAACACATTGGTAGGTAGAGAGATAGTAATGGAGTTGGGGTTGATAATAATTGGTATTTTCAGCGTTATGTGATCTTTTAATAAATGTGCATTATCTAATTTGGGTTGGTATGTATGTCGGCTTTTGTTTGAATATGCGACGGGCTGCCGACTAATTCCTCTCGCCTTGATTTGTTTCCCGAGTGTGTTAAAATTATTCTCGGATTTTGTACGTGATCTTTATTTGATCTTGGTTCATTTTGAGGTTGTATTGTCGAGGAAGGGGAATTTTTTCTAAAATTAAGATTTGGAACCTGGTTGAGGCTGACCTCTTTTTGGGGAATTATAGTTTTATTGGGACTTTCTGTTCGCTTTCTGAAGTTTTGATCAACCGGATTTTTATTTTCTCTGTAGAAATTCCCATGGTTTGCTATCCTTGCCCTGCATACTTCTATGGTATGTCCTAATTTGTGACAATACCTGCATGTAAGAGTAGTGCTGTTGAAGGTGCTAGCCTGCTTAGGAGGATTGCCTTTGTTTAAATTATTTGAAAAATATTTATTTGGGGTTGGGTGTGTATGAATGTTCTGTGGAAAATTTGGAGGTAAATTTCCCTGTGCTCTGCATTTATACCAAAAGGAGTTCTGCACTTGTATTGATTGAGCACTGCGAGAAGAGTTTGTTGCTAATTTTGTTGCCTTTGATTCTTGGCGTAATGCTTGCTCACCAATATATGACGTAATGGGCTTTAATGCTCTATTTTCGTGGAGTTTGGTTAGCGTTTGCAGTTGCTCGCTTATTAATCCGTCTTCAATCGCTCTAATGGCTTGTTTTTCGTTATCCTTTATTAGGGAATTTAAGACTAATTTATCTGTTGTATATGAATGCGTGGCTTCATTCAATTGTGCATGTGTCATATTTATTCGTTGCAGAAACTCTTTTACAGGTTCTTCTCTTCTTTGTGTTGTGTTTGCGAGTTTGGATTGGAGTACTGATTTTTCGATTTTTTCTTCGAATGTTTCGAGAAGTATTTCCTTCAAATCTGACCACCTGCTTGTGTCATTGTACTTAAGTACATTGTAGGCATCTCCAAATAGCTTACTTTTAATTATTGAAAACAGGATTGTTGGGTCAGTATTGGGGTGGAGTCTATTAATATTGTTACGCGCCACAAAGTGATACGAGCGACATCTATTGGAAATGGAAACAACTTTAGGTTAGTGACATCCTAGTAAACTGGGTTTGGAGAATGGAATATTCAGGAAGGTTCTAGGATAATTCGTAGAGTATAAATACGGCGCTGCTCACATCCAGGAGGCGAGTATTATTTCAGACAGCGATGTGAACGAAGTAAACTATTTGGATTGCGATAATTAGAAGTACAGTACTAGCGATAAATAAAGAGTTGATTTGATAATTATTTGTGAATTTGTGAGAGTAAACAGTAAAGTTAAATAAAGAAAGAACTTTTGAATTATATCTGAAATATTGTGTTTTAAATAACGAACTAAGGCCACGCTCGTAACAATATCATCACAACATGACACGAATTTGTGGAGGTCTTTCGGATCACCATTAAAATTAGGTATTAACGATTTAATTTCTGATAGGGAAATAGTGAACTTTTAATTTCTGTGCATTCATTGTGGAGGTGTGATGAGTTATTTCTGGTATCATGTTGGTAGCTAAGGAAGCGGGTATCTAGCTGTTCTTGCATTGCAATTACAGCTCCTTCGTATTCTGCTTCTGTTTTATAGAAAACATCTTCGGAGAAATATTTGTTTTCTAAATCTTGTGACGTAGATTGTATTTGGAATGTGTTGTTGAGCTCCTCGATTTCTGCCCAATGTTTATTCAGAATATTTAGTTTTTGTTCTAAATATGTTCTGCTTGCTGTAGGTAGGATTTCTGGGTTTAATGACTGTATCACTCGAGTAATTGATTTAATTTGGCATTTAGACTTCTGGAAATACTTTCATTTTGTGGACCATCTGATTCCTTATTAGCTTCTGTAACTTGTGTGTTGAATTGAATTCTCCACGAAGCTGTGGGTGATGGAATATGAAAGGGGTTTTGCTGAGCTGTAACACTTTCTGAGATTGATTTCAATCTTTCGGAAAGTGTTGCTTTCGTCAACCTGTACCAGTCCTCAGTTTTGTCTGAGTACGATTCTTTGAAATAATCGTGATCGGTCGTGAAGTCTTTATGCTGAAGTATTTGTTCTTCTGTTTTCTCGGAGGCGCTCCATATTTCTTTGAGGTTTTGTAATTTACCTTTCACAAAGGTATTGGTACGCTTCACTTTACCGGCTTGGTGATAAGCCCCTAGTATTAGCCTAATTTCCTTGTTTTTTTCTACTTGAGACGAGCATAGCTCATCGAAAGAAACGGTTTCTTCAGTCATTGTAGTTATTTGAAGTAACAGATGAAAAAATTAGTACAAGTATAATGTAAAGTTTTTTAATATTAGGAATGTCCGTTTCGAACTTCAATTTGGGGTGAATTTGGTAATGGGCTTATAGAAGATGTGACAAATGTGAAAATTAATTGTCAAATTTCCAAACAGTAACAAATTGCTAATCAGTTTGTAATGTGTAATTAGTTTTGTTTTAGTGGAAAAGGTTTATAAATTGTAAAAAGTGCGTAAATTACAATAATGGGGAGGATGATAATTTGTTGGATTTGTTGGTGTTTTGAAATTTTCGATTTCTAATAAAAGGAATGCTAAGAGTTCTGATGTATATAAAAACGATTATTATTTATTTATTTTAGATATATCTGTTAATAATTTTATTTTTGCGGAAGAATTAAATTTTTATGAGAGAGAAAAAAAAATGCTCTATCACAACACAAAAATGATTTATATTTGTTATCAATGATTTTTAAATGAAAAATTTATGCAATAAAGAGGAAAAGTCTTTTGTTATCTTATTTGCAACTTTTTTAAATTTTTAATTGGTAGCTCTTCCAATCAATATCTTTTTCCTGACCGATAGGCTCACGATGTCCTACCGCAGGGGATCGAATATTGATTTTTGTCGAAGTTCTCTGACCAGCAAGCTCACGCAGTCTTGCCGCAGAAGTCGCTTCTAGGAGGAGCAGATTTGAATTTATATGTGTTGAATTGAACGTTTCTTTAAATTAGTCAAAAATTGAAGGGAATGGATGAAATTGTTTTTCTCTTTTCATACACATACATATTTATATATTCATATATAATTATATGTAAATGGCGATCGAATGTAAATATATGTATATAATCAGAAAATGTGTGGATGAACTTTCTATAAACAAGTGAATTTTGTTATTAATTTCCGTAAACACGCACATTTGAAGAAAAAATTTAGGACTGAGATTAGCAATTATTGATAGATCGCTTCTTTTAGCTAAAGGTCTCTTCCATGTATATTCATTTAAAAAAATAAAAAAAAGCAATATATATATATATATATGTTTACAGGTAAAAGAAAAATGTGTGCTGCATTAAACGTATTTTGGTGAGAATTAATTGACAATTAAACAATTTGTATGTGTGTGTATATATATATAGAGAAAAAACAAAAAAAAAAACAAATGAGAAGAAAATTGTTTTTTCACGCTACCTTTAACTTTATCCACTTGTAATGATGCAGATGCTGGTATTTACGTTTTCTTCTAATGTAGTTTTGGAGGATGTTTCCTAAGTTGAATGTGTAGGTGGTGAAGTGAAGACTAAACGAAACAGATTTGTTGTTGCGTTGGGCGTTTTATTGGTTTATTTATTTGCGTTTGTTTTCATATATTTTATTCGCACTGATTTTCCTAGGTAGGAGCACCGCTGCCACCAGTTGTTGTAATGTCGTGTGCCGTGCTCTGAGAAAGAGAGCACACAACCGTTGAACTTGTGGGAAAATTACAAAACACTATATGGGATAATCCTTAAATAAACCTTTTATATTCACTGTATCACTTATTGTATAATTTTATTTTTATTGATTTTTTGCTATACTCTGGAATTTTTTTTGCAACTTCACTTATTAAATAGTTTTTAAACTTCCTACAACCAATAATTAGTAGAAATTGTAAACCTTTTTTTAAGCAGCAACTAATTTACTAAAGTGATCAACTTTTATAACAATTAACGAGCACTTATATATTTTTTGTGCACTAATTGATTTACAACAATTATAAATTTTTTTTACTTAGTAGAAAGAAAGATCAACGTTTACCTCGCGACGGGTGAAAAAACCAACTCCCCGAGGTTCGGGCTAACTGCCCCCAGGTGCCCATGAAAGCTTCTGTTTTCTTTTCATTACTTTCCCACGACGTGAAACATCGTACGTGGGAATGTACAAAAAGTTTAGGCACAGTGCATATGCATGAAATCGGATATGCACTTGTGTTTTGAAACAGTAATATTTTTAGGTGATGAGAATAACTATGTGTATGTATGAACATACGATTAAGTTTTTATGAATTTAGGAAAAAGAAACTGTATGTATGTATAGTACATACAGATAATTTAGCAGACAAGCTGTATGTAGGTATGTATACATGTCGTGTGAACGGAATGTATGACTGGTAACGAAATGCAATTTATACTAAATTGCATTTTGTTTCAGTAGTCCTAGTCTTTTCAACACCGAATCGCCGCAATATTGTGTGGAATAGCTCAACTTCGAAATTTCTTCCCTGGTCTAAATGGAGTTGAAAAGGCATGCCGAATCTTGACAGGACATTTTCTATTAGACCATCAGCAATAGTCTCTGTTTTCTGGTCAGGTAAAATAATCAATCACTACGACTGCATATTTGTTACTTTTATTCGTTTTAGGAAGTGGCTCTAGCACATCTATGGCGATGCGCTCGAAAGGAGCTCCAACGTTGTAGGTGTGCAGCTTCCCTCTTGTATTCCTCGCGGGCCAACTTTTGGTGTGACAAATTAGGCACCTGCCACACCACCTCTCTACGTCGGATTGTAGAGTAGGCCAGAACCATCTCTCTTTTACCTTATCAACAGTTTTTCGGATTCCAAAATGTCCCCTTTCTGGCTTACTGTGACAAGTTTGCAGGATGGAATTAACTAGACTTAATGGTGCTACTTTTACTAAAGTCTCCTTTTCGCCATAGCGTACTAGGTACACAACGTTGTTAAGCAGCCGCAGTGAGTCCCACTGCGCCCAGAGTGCTTTTAATTGAGGGCTTTCTGGAGTTATCTCATCTCGAGGAGGTCTTTTCTTACTACGGAGCCAATCCCTCACCTTTTTCAATAGAGGATCTTGCTCTTGCTCAACTGCCAGATCCACTGTTGGTACTGCAGATACCAGATCGATATTTTGGTCTGACTCTTTCAGCTCCTTTTGGTTACAATGGGAACAATCTGCTCATGGGCGGCGTGAGAGAGCATTTGCGTTGAGGTGCTTCTGTCCAGCTCGATGTTCAATTATGAAGTCATATTGTTGCAGCCTCTCCAGCCACCTCGCCAACTGTCCGTCAGGTTCTTTAAAATTCAATAACCACCGAAGAGAAGCATGATCTGTGCAAATACGGAAAGTGCGGCCGAACAAGTAAAGGTGGAAATGCTTGGTTGCTCGTAGGACGGCTAATAGCTCCTTTCTAGTCACGCAATGATTCCTCTCTGGTTTACTAAGTGACTTGCTGTAATACTCGATTCCTTTTTCGCTGCCATCTTGGATCTGACTGAGTGCGGCACCAAGGCCGGTGTGACTGGCGTCTGTGTCGAGTATGAATTCTCCTTCCGGTAGAGGAAATGCTAGGATAGGTGGAGAAGTCAACCGAGTCTTTAATTCCTGAAAAGCAGCATTTTGTTCGGACCCCCAGGTGAACTTGCGTTTCTCTTCTATTAATTCAGTCGAAGGTTTGATGACAGTAGAGAAATCTCGCACAAATCTCCGATAGTAGGACGGAAGAACTAGAAAGCTACGAACGTCCTTCTTGCTTTTTGGTACTGGCCATAACCTAATGGCTTCTGTCTTCTCGGAATCCGTCTGTAAGCCTCTTTCTGACACTACGTGGCCCAAATACTTCACTGCCCTTTGAAATAGATGGCATTTTTTGTACTCAATTTCAGATTAGCCTTACGCAATCTTTGGAATACAGTCTGCAGATTAGCGAGGTGACTGTCGAAGCTGCGACCGTGAACTATTATGTCGTCGAGGTAGACTAAAGCTGCGTCTACCCCAACGTTTCGGAGGACACCGTCCATTAGTCGCTCAAAAATGGCGGGAGCATAGCAAAGGCCGAAGGGCATCACGTTGAACTCCCATAATCCATTCGCAGTGGAAAAAGCTGTTTTTCTCCATCTTTTTCACACATCTCAACTTGCCAGTATCCACTTTGCAAGTCCAGAGTGGAAAACCAACTAGATCCTGCAAATGAGGTAAGGGTATCGTCCATCCTAGGAAGTGGATATGAGTCTTTCCTCGTGATGTCATTCAGCTTTCGATAGTCTACACAGAAGCGTGTGGTTCCATCTTTATTTTTTACTAGCACCACTACCGGCGATGCCCATGGACTATTGGAAGGCTGTATGACTCCGCTTTCTTCCATATCTCGTGTCAACTGATCAACCTCGGACTTCTTGGCCATTGGTACTCTGCGAGGTGGTACTCTAATAGGCGCTCAGTCTCCTACGTCGGTTCGGTTCGGAAAATATCACGATATTATTTCAACATGACTTCAAGTTTCTCTCTTTGTTCTTCATTTAACTCTCCTGAGAGTTGTTTTAAGGTCTGGATTGGGTCGTGTTCGGTTTCGCACTCCATTTCACATAATAAAGTAGACGAGGCGGTATTAGCAATAGCTTCTAACTTACCCCCGATGGTGCCGCGTTCCAGGAATATGTCACTGGAGGTAACATTCACTATTCTGAAGGGAATGTGGTATGCTTGGCGATCTATTAAAATACGTGCAGCCCAAACTCCATCAGGTAGAAGATAAGAAGGTGCCGGTTCAAATATTAGATCTGTGTCTGTGATGGACGCCTCATCCCAAGGTAAAGCCATGAGTGTCTCGCTTTTTGCAGGAAGCCGAGGAGTTTCGGATAAGTAGATTGGCGGTGATCTATAGCTAGGCTTGTTTAGTGGTATAGCCGCGTTTCCAATCTGGAGGATATTTTGCTCGAAATCTAACCTGTAATTATTGGCATCTAGGAAATTGACACCTAGAAAACATACAGGCTCAATTTTTGCCACCAGGACTCCGTGTCGAACTCGACAGCCTTTCAGCTGGATTTCCACACCAATACTTCCCAGGACCTCTATACTTTCTCCCGTTACTCTTCGGATATGGACTGTAGTACATTCTAGTCTCGCCATCGAGAAACGGTCTAAATACTGAGGGTGCACTATCGAGAGGGTAGCTCCAGTGTCTATTACAAAGTCGCAGTTTTATTTAAGAGTCCTTCTACAGTTAGGCTGTACTTGGAAGACCCTATTGTTTGCAAAACAATTTCCTCGTCAGATTTCACCTGGGATTGGGAATCCGCAAAGTTTTTCGAAAATTTCTCCACTTTATGAGTGGACATATCCGGGATTTGATGGACATGATCGTAGTTTGTTATGTTATTGGGGCTTGAAAAGCAATTCATCGACTCGTGTCCCTCGGAGGCGATGGTCTCCAGTTTCCCGAGGTGGATGGTGTTGCAGTACATATATCTGCGGAGGATGAGGGAACGAAAGACTCTCTGATTAGAGGCGGTTTCATTGGAGTTTTTGGCATGCTTGAGCTTGAAGATGGAACCATAGCTCCTGGATGACTGGATGCAGAGCTATAAATTTCCGATGCTCTCGTTGAAGCATTGACTTGTCCCTGAGTTTCCTGTCCAGCTGAAAAATAATCATTTCCAGATCTTCGCCTACGACGTCTCTTTCTTGGGCTAGTTTGTGCTTGTGCCATGTAAATTTTATTCCCTCTCCCCGCTCCCAATCCGGTTGACAGCTCCTGGGCGGCAGTTTGTGCTTCGTGTATAGTCTTTGGACCCCTGATTTTTATCAAGGTTCTTAGCTCGTCATCTCTCAGTCCTTCTATAAAGCGTAATGCCACCATGCGATCCACGACGTCTGCGGGGCATGAAGGGAAGGCAGCAGTGGCTAGTCTCTGCAACTCCAGAGCGAAGTTTGAAATGCTTTCCCTTACACCTTGAGTTCGTCCGTAGAACTGTACCTGACATGAGTATGAATCCATTCCAAACCTTTGTTCTAACAACGAAACGAGGTCGGCATACTGAATGTTATGGCCATGAGGAAAAACGCAGAGACACACAAAAAAAGCGTTTCCGCGAAGTTGTGTGACTATTGCGTCAGCCTTTTCTTGTTCAGTCCATCGATTATTTCGAGCTATAATTTCAAATGGCCTTCGATAATCTGACCATGAGACGGTTCCATCGAATGGCACCAGATTGCAAACAAGATTTCCACCAGGGGATTGTACGGGAGCAGTGGACTGTGAATTTTGCAAGGTCTGCCCATCATCACAGTATCGCTTAAAAGAATTGTATTCGCCCAGAGGTCGAGTGTTAGAGCTGACGACAGGATTAGCTCCTGTTGATGGATCCGGCATACCGATATGTGCAATTGGATTGGAATTGTGGCTCCCACATGGGCTACCAGTAGAGTTTCTATGAGATGGAATATCACAGGCAGTGGAAGTAGCATAAGGTCCTGCCGGCGACGTGGTTACTGAGGTAGAAGTTGCCCTGCCTATGGGACTGCTCGTTGCGATCGGAGAAGAGGCGGTGGTAGTTACTATTGACGTGGTAGTATAGGTTGCCACGCTTGCTTATTACAGGGAAGTGATTCTTCAAAAGCTTTGTTAACAAACGAAGTACCACTAAGAGTTTTTTCTAAGTCATCAACTCTCCTGTACATCTCGGATATTGCTCCACCTAATTCCTCTTTCATTTTCGTATGATAATCCTGTTGTTCAGATCTTAACTCTTCTTTTAGTTCTTCAGCAATTCCGTTTTCTAAGGTGGAAGCCAAGATTTTCATCTGCTATTTCAATTCCTGCATCTGCTCTTCATTCATCCTGCCGGTATATATTTGGTAGCGAATAAGAAGAGAAAAGAATATGCGTCTAACCTAGTAGCCAGAACTTTTAAGACAAATTAAGAGGAAAAGAAATCAAAATGTAAACAAACACGTCGGTAGGTATGTATGAGCAATCGTTTTAGTCTAAGTTTAGTACCCCGAAGCTTTTTTTTTTATCAACTCTCGCAATTATATGGGAGAAAATATCGCTGGGGATATTCTTCGATTTAACCCCACAGTTGACACCAATTGTTACGTTTTTATGTGGTAAAAATAATTGAAAAGGTTTATTTTGAATTACTGATCGCCCCGGCTGAGCGGAGGTGATGGAGTAATCGGATTCCACACGAAGCTTTGGGACTGGAGCGTTTACCGTCCTAAAGTTACTCAAGTGTCTGGGCGGTGTATTGGCTAGATCACAATAGTTTTTGATAAACAGGGGAGAGCTTTGTAATTAGTTACAAATAATATCGCCTTGTGGCACTGTGAGTAGCTCTACAAGTTCCATTGCAAGCTTCTCGTCGAATTTCGAAACCCGTATTCGTACCACTAGGGGCCAGCTGTTACATGTCAATATTCGAAAATCTGACAAGACTCAAAACGCGTGGTTATCAGTGCTGCATCGATAATTTTCGAATGTTCGGAAATATAGAATTTTCGCGGCTTCGGGAAAAGAAACGGCTGATCGATAAGTCTATGAAGCGAATAGGGGAGAATTCAAAATGTGAGGAATACTTAATTGGTTAGATCGCAGTGTCTTTCATCGAAAGCTTTGGCGGAAAGCTCTCCAGATAAAGCGTAAATTCGTAGGGGTGTGCTTTCCTTGGTTTTATGTTTTTGTGTGTTTTTGTTTTTATTTAAATTTAATAATATTTGTTGTATTTTAGATTTATATGCTTTAAAAAAAAATGTTAATGTAGAAAATTACTTAGCTGTGACTTCCTTTGTTCTGAAAGGGGGGTTGGGCTCGGGGGTCCCTCTCTGGGTAACCATGGAAAATCATACGGTGGGTCTGTTCGCAGGGGGCTCCCAGGAACACCTCCTGGCACTTTAGTGGGGCACAGTTGTCCTTTACTTGATCTGCGCCTGGCTCTTCCGACGTTACACCAATGGCAGTCGAGTCTGCTTACAGCACTTCTGTTCACAAAGGGAATTTGAAAGCACCACGCTCGCGGATGAGGTAAAGTTTTCTCATTGCACTTTTATAGTTTTTCTTTATTTTTATTTCAGATTTTTAGATACACTTTAGTTCAATTAAAAAGATAACAATTCATTTAGTTAAATTAAAAAGATAGACAATTCACGTTGCTTATCCGAACTAGTCGCTTTTCCTGTAGATACTCATCAAGTTCACTATCGACTGCACTCTTCGGCCGATGACCGTTTTCATTATTTTTTTCAGGGTCGTTGAGCTTTCGCGGGAGAGCCAAATTATCCGTGCGGGTTGCTAGGGCCTGTAATTGGAAATTCGCCGCGCTACAATATTTAAAAATAGATCAGGCGAAGGTGGTTGGGGTGAAAGTAGGTAGATATGTTGACTTTGCCTAATATTGCTCTTCAGGTGAAATGGTTATAATATGGTTCTTTGCATAGATATATTCGGACAGCCGAGTAATGTAAACAAATTCGTACAGCCGAAAAATGTAAACAAAATCCCAGTCGAATAATGTAAACAAAAGTCGCACAGACCCGAGTAAAGTAAACAAATTTATGAAAGATTCCCAATTTCTTTAGCTGGAAAAACAACAACTGATATATTGTCTTAGATGAGGAGTGGAAGTTATAATTGAAAATTTCTTTTGCTTATAAAAATCAACAACAACTATAACGTAAGTTGTGGTCTGTATGTATCTTTTATAAACAAGTGTGATCATTATATTCGATATCTAAAAAAAGAGCACGGCTGCTTGGGATGGTAAGAATGGAGATTGCCTAGACAATTTTCGGTGTAGAGGTGTGCGTGTACTGAAAAGTCTTATCAGAAATCCTTTACGGGCTATGGCTTTCGTGATATTAACGTTCATACCTTTTCTGATGTAATTCATATTACTATGAATTCAAGACTAGGCTATTTTTGTAAGCATTAAGTTGAGAATTGGTTAAATTAAAAGCTTTGATGAGCTTGATGATATTATTGTAGGATGATGTGGCGACTTAGATGAGTAATATATATATATATAGCTTTAAGGTGTGGCTACACAAACCCCTTTCGGGCTACGCTAAAAAGCTGCTCTATGTAGAAAGATTTCAAGTGACAACATTGACCATGCCATTACACTTGATGATAAAAAAAATTGTTGATAAGGCTTTTACGGCACCCATACAACTACCACTACTCATCTAAGATATTCCTCAAATCAACATATCATACTACCGCCTTCTTTTATTAAACCCTTAAATCCATCCCAATATTACGCAGCTTAATGTTATTGTCATCGATTCAACATTTTTTTATGAATTTCAGTTATATTTAAGCCTTGGATCATGAAGCCGTGAGAATACTTTGCCCGAATGAAATAAACACATATATACCTCCAATCAATTGTACAACATACATCGATTCAATCCCTCATACCAAAATCTTCCAAATACTTCCCAAGCCATGAAACAGAAATCTATTTGTGTGCGTTGGGAGTCCGCTTTCTAAAATGTTCTATATTGACACTTATGGAAAACTGCCAAACATTGACTTTATATATGCTATAGAGCCTAACTTACTATCCATAGAACAAAAGAGTCTTCTAGTAATTTACAGCTTAGTTCCTTACCTTCCCAAAGGATACACTTACTATGTACCTTACTTAACAAAATAATAAAATAGTTTTGATTAAAAAGTAACCTTACCATTTTATGCTCAATAACTCTCAGCTGAATGTGTCTAGGTGCAGCCGGAGTCCGAATCTGTAGGCAGCTACATTCGATATCATCAGCCCACGGCATGATTACTCAGCAGAGAGTTCTGGATTGAGGAATCGTTCGTAGTCATTTGGTTAAGATAATTTTTTTTAAATAAATTTGTTAGGAATGGTATAAACATTTTCTTTTGTGTCGGAAGATAAGAAAGTAGGCGTAAGATTATCAGAACACCACATTTCTGTATGAATGGTAGTTTAGGGTGGAGGAGCTATTCAAACCAAAATGTTGTCTGTTTTACATAAGATCACTGGAAATATTTTCGAATATTAGGACTCCGCTGGGGCCCTCATGTACTAGTGAGGGAGTCTCTTTCATAGCTTGTGAAGTATTTTTGAGGGTTTTGCTCATAGCAATCATGAAAGCTTTAATTTTAATTCATAATATTCTTGTTAATACACCTCAGCTGCAAACATACATATCCAACCAAAGATCCACACCCATGATCAGTAAAGTGACCCCACTCAGCCACTAAAGATCTCAGCCAACAAGCCTGATAACTAATTCCAGGCAACCATACTATACTCATAGTATATAAAGCAGACAACCAAGCTCCAAGCTGGCATGTATGTGACCAAGTCCACCTCAAACATGTGTGCTGGAGAGAGACAGATGTTGGAAGAGAGCGAGATGGTTTTAAAGTACGATATTCACTAAAGCTTCCTAATGTGTTACGGCGAGATATATTACAGCACTCCACTAATCATCCAAGACTAAATTAATATAATCATACCACCTTCTTTCATAAAAACTTTTAATTTAATGCACTCCCAACCAACCTAATGCTTTCATGGTAAGATTAAAAAATAAATGAATAACACTATCCACTCTCCACCATCGCCACGGTCTTCACCAAAGCTTCTATATCCTACTAGAATTATGTCAAAGCTTTTAACTTATAGTACCACGGTATTCACTATTGTATTTGAAGAATTTTCAACTGTTTCTTTCTTCCTGATACAACACCATTTCGGATGATGATACTTTAGAGGATATAAATATGAAGCGGCATTGCTGATAAGGTTTTTACTGAGCGGAAGACTTTCTAATAGACACAAAAAAAAAAATCGCTGAACATGTTTACTTTTCTCAGCTGTGCGAGTTTGTTTGATATAAAATTACCAGTCATGCCATTACACTTGAAGACTAAAAATTTTCTAACAAGGCTGCACCTATACAATTTTAATTACTCATCTAAGTCGCCACATCATCGTACTTTATTATTATAGTTCATCAAAGCTTTTAATTTAACCAATTCTCTACTTAATGCTTACAAAAATAGCCTAGACTTGAATTCTTAGTATGTAATATGAATTACATCAGAAAAGGTATGATCTCTAATATCACGAAAGTAATAGCCCGTAAAGGATTTCTGATAAGACTTTTCAGTACACGCACACCCCTACACCGAAAATTTTCTAGGCTTTAATTTCCATTCTAACCATCCCAAGCAGCCGTGATCTGTTTTTAGATATCGAATATTATGATCACACTTGTTTATAAAAGATACATACAGACCACAACTTACGTTATAGTTGTTGTTGATTTTTATAAGTAAAAGAAATTTTCAATTATAACTTCCACTCCTCATCTAAGACAATATATCAGTTGTTGTTTTTTCAGCTAAAGAAACCAAACTATAAGCATAACACCTGAAGAGCAAAATTAGGCAAAGTCAACATATCTACCTACATTCACCCCAACCACCTTCGCCTGAACTATTTTTAGATATATCATCACATGGTGCCAACTTGTTCATAAAAGACGCCTACAGATTAATATCATCAAATCTTTAGTCCACAACTTAGGTTATAGTTGTTGTTGCTTTTGTTTTTTTCAGCTACTAATATTAATTACACCGAGAAGGTAAGATCACTAATATCTCGAACCGTAGAGGATTTCTGATGAAAATTTTACTCCCTAGTACTTGAATGAGCAAAAATATCCTAGGAATTATTACTAATATTAATTAGCGCAAATTTTGCTTACATTATTCGATTTTGTTTACATTACTCGGCTGCGATTTTGTTTACACTATTCGGCTATGTTAATTTAGTTGTTACACTATGGCGTTTCTGGATCAGTGTTTAGTTTCCAATATTTCGCCACAGATGGCGCCACCGTCGCTGGGGGGGGGGGGGGGGGGGGGGGGGGGTTGTGTATGTACTAAATGTGGGTTGGTGTCTTGGGTGAACTGGTTTATGTCTTGGTTGCACCATTGGGTCTTGGCTTACTGGGGATGCACCATTGCGTCTTGTCTGGCGTATGTCTTGGATACACCATTGAGTCTTCACTGGCTTATGTCTTGGATGTGTCATTTGGTCTTGACTGCGCCCTAGCGGCGTTAGCCGGTACTACCAGCATGCTCCGGTACTACGGCTTTCTTGGCTTTTTATTATGATTTTTCTTGAGCGCCTAAATGTAGACTTTTGGTTTTGAACTAATATTAGTGATAATTAAAGTTAATAGTAGGCAATTTTTGTTCATGCCAATGGATTCTAGATGGTTGAGGTGGGGCTATTAGGGGGATAAAATTTCCATCAGAAATCCTCTACGGGCTATGTTTTGCGAGATATTATCGATTTCACATGTTCATATATAATTAATATTATTAATAATTCAAGCTACATAGGATAGTTTGGTTCATGCCAATAAATTCTAGAAGGTGTTAGTGTGGATGGGGTTAGTGGGGGGAATGAAATTTTCATCAGAAATCCTCTACGGGCTTCGGTTTTCGAGATATTAGCGTATTACTAATTCAAGATATTTTTGTTCATGCCAATGGATTCTAGGTGGTGTTTGATGGGAGGGGGGGATGAAATTTTCATCACAAATCCTCTACAGGTTGGCTTGATGTTTTGTTAGCAAATTATTATTGCGTGTAGGGTATGTGTATTGAAAAGTCTTATATTTTATAAACATTTGTTTTTATTTCCAATAAATTTTCTTATTACAAAAGTATTTCTTATAGCACATTGTCCAATATGAGCTTGGCAAGATGGTGCATTTGTTTTAATCTCTATTAGTTTTCCACAGTTGTATTCATCTTCAACGTTGATAATGATTTCACCCTCTCCAACTATCTTCTGCATCCAATGAACTTTTTCAGCTCCCTTTACATATATGGTTTTGTTTCGAAGCAGGTGTTCAACTATAGTGCACAACTTGTGATACGGTATGTAGCCATCATCCCAGCGGAATCCATGAAAATTGTGTTGAAGCCATTTTACTTGTCTCGTTTTTGCTGCAGTCAAATTATTGTATCTGAACGGGGGTTGAAATATAAAGTGATGCATCTTGTTTACATGGGTTAAAAGTGCTACTTCTTTAGTGATAAATTCCCATGCCTTTATGCTGTATAAGTTTACTGATTATAGCTTTATACCTAGCCGCTCTAGTACCTTTTATTTGTCCATGTTCGGCATAGTCACGTTATCTCTCAAAATAGATCCATAATTAGTTAAATAAATAGCAGCTCACATAACGCCAAAGTTGTATTGTAGCTCTTCCCTTTGATAATAATATTTACTATATCATCAACATCAAACGTTGAATTACCAATTCTCCATGCGTTGTCATCATAGTAAACTCCATAGGTTGGGTCAATTGTTATGATCAACACAACATCCTTTGGTTCTCAGGCCGCTGTCCATACCTATGTGACAAGGAATCCACTTTCATTAATGTTCTTTAAATTCTTAAACCCTTGTCACACGTCTAAATTATGATCACATAATTTTTACAAAAGTGCTAAATAAACACTCGAGTGTTTATTTGTACCATGCACACAAAATATCAAACGCAGTTACAGTTTTTCTGACTTTGCGTCTTTTTTTCAAGTAGAATATCAGATACCAGACAGCAAGTGGGAGCCGGGTGATAAGCAAAATGAGGATCAATAGTTTGTTTTTTGGACAAGATCTTGGTGGTAATCTCTCTCCGTATTTAAAGGTCAATTTAATAAAAGTATCTTCTTAACAAAAATGATAAAGGTGTTGTAATTTTGAAGATAACGAGAGCGACAGCGAGAAGTGGGCCCCCCCCCCCCCGCTGAATTTTCTTAGCGAGCGTAACCAAATGGTGGCTACAGTGTAAACCACGCGACCCTAATAATAAAATTCGTGTGCTAAATCACAATCCAAGTGATCATAATAATAAAATTCGTGTGATAAATTGCAATCCACGCGATTATAATACAAAATTCGTGTCCATCTTAATACAAAATTCGTTCGCCGACGGATTATGATTATCAAACAAACTGATCTTCGCTTAATTGATTCATATACAGTGATCTTGGCTTAATTGGATGATACTCATTGGATCTTCGATTAATTGGTTTATATTCTTTGATTAATTAGTTTAATCATCTGTAAAAAGTAGATGACTCTGAAATATCCGCAATTTGCAGCAATTCAGGCAAACCTATCAGTAAATTAACTGGAAGCTTATTCAGTAAAGAACCGCGTGTAATCAACTTAATCAATCTATTGAATAAAATGGAATCAATACGGATGGTACTGTAAGTCAGGATATTAGTTAAAAGGAATTTAATATATTTCTATATTGCTTATTTCTTCATTGCTTGACCCAAATTATTATTAAATGTATTAAATAAATAAAAGTGGAATTTAATCAAAATTAATGTGTCAAATAAAATGAAACCAATACATATGGTCCTGATATTATTTTAAAAACAATTCTTTATTGCTTAATCCAAATTTTTATTGAGATTATTAAATAAATAAAAGTGAACTAAATAGCCCATGGGAAATAATTAGTGGTGTATGCTTTGTGTTGTCTGGTCACGAGTATGGGGCAGTAATTTCATTCGTACCTGTGCGGATAAGTAACTAACAAATTTTATTTAAACGAAAATAATTGTTGCTCTTAAAATTTTGTATCTCATGTGTATACTTACAAATTGAATTAATAAAAGGATCACGAAGCATGATTTTATATTAATCATATCTGAGTGCTAAATATCGTCAATAATAAAACCTTTTCATTATGCTCAGCTTGTGCTGTAAGCATATTGTAAGCATTCTAATTTCAGTCCGTAGTAAAATCCCTCGTAATAGTGTTCATATTGCAGTATTAGAAACATGTCATCTCCGGCGCTAGATTTATTTCGAAGTATTTTTACGTTTTACGAAAGCTTACCTATATTCTCGTATATACAGTGGGCAGTGCGTAGTTCTCGACTTCTGCTCCTTGCGGAGACGTTTTGTAAAGAAGCATACTGAGTATTTGTAGTGTTTTATTTGTTTTTTTTTTGTTTTACGAGTTTGCAAATTGTGTTTTGAGTCTTTATTGTAGATGAATAAATTAAGTTACCTTAGGGATAACCGCTTAGTTTCCTTTGAAAGTTCTTGTTGATAAGAAGGATTGCGAATATTATATTATTCTGCATCAAGCATTAGACACCAAAAGGTGTAGTAAATTGAATATTTTTCAAAATTTTGCAAGTAACAGAAGGGATCATTTAGGAAAATAAATTAATTATATGCTCTCGTTCAATCTTTCTTTGCGAGGCGGAAAAAAGGTTCCACGCAAACCGGGGTGAACCAGATATCTCAGAAGAAGAGTCAAGCGAATCAGATGGGGTAAGTGACGTCAGTAGCGGATAAAGGCACCGACGACTCAGAGTCCCCAATTAAATCTTCTACCTCTACTCCAGCAATCGAAGAAGACGCAAACAGCTCCCTTCCTCGTAACTCTCAACCAGAAAAAATTCAAAGCATGGCCTCCTTTAATATAGCAAACGCTATAAAACTTATACCGGAATTCGATGGAAATTCTGAAGCAGTGCTAGATTTCTGCCGGTTGCCGAAATCCATTATTCAAAAGCCTCTAATGATAATGAGAAAGCCGAATTTCTTGACCTGATTAAGTCAAAGTTAACCGATAGGGCATACACCGCTCTTCTTCGATATCAAGACTTTAATAACTGGCCCGACTTGAAAATTGCTATAAAGAAGAACTTCGTGAAGTTCCGTTCAACTCAGGTCATACAGGTAGAGCTGTTCACTATAAAGCAGGGACATCGCGATACAGTTGCTGAATATGCAGCGAAAATCGAGAAATTGCTAGACGAATTAAATATAGCACGGACTCAAGGAGAAGGAGACAAGGGTAGTAAAGCTATATGAGTCTTAATGAAAAAACTGCTACAAACACTTTCAAGAGAGGATTAAAGCATCTTTTGAAACTTATAGTCAGGTCTACAAAGCATGACACTTTTAGCTCTGCCATTGATTACGCACTAGATGAGGAACTCATAGCTGAAAATGAAAAACCGGATACAAAGAAATGCACCTATTGCAAAAATTTAGGTCATACAGCTAATGAATACCGGCAGTTACAAAATCGGAATAATCCAGGAACTTCGAACGGATACAAGATTTTCCAATCGACGCGTGAATACGATTCAAACAGCGCCAGTACGCTGTCAGTATTGCAAGAAAATTGGGCATTCTACTATACAAGAATGCCGGAAGCGACAATACAATAATGCGAAATGCGAAAATGCGACGGTAAGCCATAATACGGCAACCAGCAATCAAACTCGAGCAACTGAGCGCAATGGATGACGTCCGAATTCGGGAAACGCCACAATACCTTACACCAGGACCAGCGGTACTATGGTGCGGGTACACGACCTAAGTTAGAGTGCCAACGTAAAATTTCTCACATATCGACAAAAATTACTAACGAAGCTTCAATCCCAATTTTAAATTTTAATTCACGGCAATCGTTTCAAAATGAAATCAATTTCAATATTCTTCAGTCCAAAGTAAAACAAAACAAATTCCTCCTTGACACAGGAGCTTCTATTTCTATAATTAAAGTTAGTGCATTAAAATACGAAGTTTGGGTGTAGACCAATCTGGCCATTCGAATTACAGGTATTTCTGAACAAACAATCCTCATTAAAGGTATATGTTATCTAGATATACATCTGGCCGAGGCTTCTATATTTGGTCACCCATTCCATGTAGTCTACTCAGATTTCCCTATCTCTTATGAAGGAATTATTTGTGAAGATTTCTTCAGACTGTAACAGTCCAAACCAATGAAGGAGGACTAGAACTCCCTTTTATATACTCAAGGAAAAATATAACAATTCCACCGAGGACAGAGACCATCCTCAAATTCGGCCCTATTTTAGAGAACGATGAAGTCATTTGTCTGCCGACTGAAATTGCACCACAAGTATAGGTTGCATAACAAAGCCCCAGGACGGACACATATACATCTCAGTCATAAACTCTTCCCAAAATGAGGTAGAAATTACAGATACAACACCCTTGAAATCAGAGAAACTTAACAATTATGAAGTATACGATCTGAAAAGTGTCCGAAATCAGGACAGAATAGGACAGCGACTGGAGAAGCTTACATCACTTCTCGAGCTACATCACCTAAATTTTGAGGAAAAGCTATCCATTGACGACATCTGTCGCGAATTTAACGAAATTTTCCATCTCGAAGGAGACAAATTATCTTTTACACCAACTATTTCACACGATATTCCAGTTATGCCAAATAAATTCCCCACAAATGTCAGACCATATCGCTTGCCCGAAATACATAAGCAGGAAATTAAAAAAACGTAAAGCAAATGTTAGATGATGGGATCATTCGCCACAGTACTACTCCATGGAACGCCCCACTGCTAGTTGTACCGAAAAAGCCAGATGCTCAAGGTAACAAGAAGTAGAGAGTGGTAGTGGACTTCCGCAAGTTAAATGAGTTAACTGTAGCTGATGCACACCCACTGCCTAACATCGAAGATATCTTAAATCAGTTAGGCGATTCTAAATATTTCTCCACCTTAGATCTTGCGAATGGCTATCATCAAATACAAGTAGCCGAGGTGGATATACCAAAGACAGCATTCAATACCCCTTACGGGAATTTTGAGTTTAATCGAAAGCCATTCGGCCTTTGAAATGCTCCTCCTACATTCCAGCGTTTGATGAACCAAGTGCTGACAGGGTTACAGGGTATTAGATGTTTTGTCTACCTTGACGATGTGGTCATGTATGGGCGAGATTTAGAGGATCATAATCGTAAACTTCGGGAAGTGTTCGAGTGTTTAAAGAATGATAATTTAAAGCTCCGAACAAGTGTAAATTCCTCTGTAAGGAAGTACATTATCTGGGCCATGTAATAACTGACAAAGGAATAAAACCCGATCCTAATAAAGTAGTAGCTATTGAAGTCATCCTGCCTCCAAAAAATATAAAACAACTCAAATCATTTCTAGGTCTCGTGGGCTACTATCGGAAGTTCATCATACAATTTTCTAAGCTTCTACAGTACCCTAACTTTGAAAAACCTTTTTTTGTCACTATGATGCCAGCAATACGGCGATAGGCGCAGTGCTCTCTCAACGAAAGGAGCCAGACGGTACGGACCAGCCAATTGCATTTGCAAGTAGAGTCCTGAATAAGGCCGAAAGGAACTATTCTACCATTCAAAAAGAAGCACTAGCGGTCGTATGGGCAACTAAATAATTGCGGCCGTACGTTTACTTAAGGAAATTCACTGTAGTGACAGATCACAAGCCTCTAGTGTGGATCTTCAAACTCAAAGATCCATCTTCAAGGATTACGCTCTGGAGAATCAAGCTAGAGGAGTACGACTTTTTTGTTGTCTAAAAACCGGGGCATTTGAATAAAAATGCAGATTCATTATCCCGACTGGAAACAAAAAACGTCTCTGTGAGGACGAGATCTGAAGTAGGAATAAATCAGAATCAAACCAAGCTCAACACCTCTAGTCCAGGTCTGACGAATACGCCAACTTCAATTAACACTAAGCCAAATAAAATAGACAACAGTGAATTAGTCCCCAGTCTGGATCCCAGCAGACAACCTGAACTCAAATCAAGTATACCAATACGGGATCCCATAAGAAATAATTTAAAAAACTCAAAATCCATTTCAATTGAAGACGACCTTTCGGGTGGAAATAAACCAATAACATTAACGGAGAAAGACAAAATTGAAAAAGTCATTCACGAATACCACTGCACTCCCACTGGCGGATATCAAGGAGTCACTCGCACAGTTAAAAGAATCAAACAGAAGTACATTTGGAAAAATATGTATAGGGATATCAAAAAATATATATTATCTTGTGATAATTGCCAAAGGAATAAAGTCACAAGAAAGGTCAGAATTCATTAGATATTGTTGGACCAATTAACCCACCATCAAATAGCGGAAATCAGTACATACTTACCTTTCAGGACGATTTAACGAAACTCGTACAATCCATTCACTTCCCAACCAAGAAGCGGGAACTGTAGCCGAAGTGTATGTGCGCAAAATAATTTGCGTGTTTGGGACTCCTCAGTACCTGCTAACCGATCAAGGTAGTAATTTTCTCAGCGATTTATTTAAAAGAACTTGTAAACTGAATGAATATCTTAGAAGCTACGCGAGCAAAGACAGTAATAACTGGGCTACCTGGATTGATTATGCTGTTTTTTGTTATAATACCACTCCGCATTCCGCTACAAACTTTACGCCTTATAAAATCTTATTCGGTATGAAACCTGAATTCCCATCTTCCGTCACCAGGTCAGTGGAACCAGTAATAACTATGATGATTATGTTATCGAAATCAAAGCTGGATTACAGAATGGTTACGCCTTGGCGCGCAAAAATGTAGTAAGAGCGAAGGAACGCTCAAAATTTTACTATGATCGGGGTACAAAAGAAACCACATTCAGCATAGGAGACAAAGTGCTTCTGGAAAGTAAAGAACGAAAAAACAAAAAACTGACCATGAAATATGAAGGGCCATAAGAAGTGGTAGAAATCCGGTCACCGGAGACGTCCGTAATACGTATAGGGAGAAAGGAAAAGTTAGTGCGCGATAACCTGCTAAAACTCTATATGGTATAACATAAACCGTTAATAATTCTGCTTCTATGTATATCCGCTTTAAATAATAATAATCCGTACTACACCTGCATAAATCCTCTATTCGAAAAAAAAATATTTGCTGCTCATTACAGGGCCATGGGCATACTGCTCACAAATACTTACGTCCAGCAAGTCGAATCATATCATACCAACACTCCTATTAAAAACGCGAGTAGCATCTATTTCGAGGAATTGGATCTGCTAGGAAAATCTACCTCAGTCTGGTGGTGCACTTTGATTTCGATAAATTCGAAATTGAAGTAAAACAACTCCAACAAAGGTACGAAGATGTCTCTAATTTCTGTAATAAACTAAAACCCCTACTGAATCCGTGCAAAGCTACTCTTAAAATATTAAACGCGACACTAAATGAAGTCATTGAAAATAATAGTATAATTCGTAAGACTTTTCGCCGACAAACACTCAAAGGAAAGCTAGAAGTATTGTAGGGGGAGTGGGAAAATTGTCGAAATTCCTATTTGGTTCTAAGGATGAGGATGACTCAACAAGAATCGATGCGGCAATAAATACCCTGCAAAGCAACCAAAACGTCTTACATCAAATGGTTTCAGATCAAACAACTGTCATATCCAATATATTAACGCCAAATAACACGAAAAACACCTATTCGATGAATTATCTAATTTTATATCATTGTCCCTTAACCGTGTCCTGAACAAACAGGAAGAACTTACGAGTGCAGTATACGAAGCAAAGTTAGGTAGACTTGATAAACATGTATCCAGGTCGCACACATTCATTGAAGCTCTTAAGGAAATACAGTTAGAGCTCCCAAATGATTTGAAATTGCCTTTCAAAGCAGTAGAAAAGTCACCTCTCATAAATAAAATTTCTCGAGTCGAACCGTTATATACCTCCCAATTCCTGGTACTCAATACAGACAGCCCATTAGTTAGTGACACATTCAAGTTATATAAATGAACAAGCATACCTGCGCTATATAAGAATGACCTATATTACCGTATTCAAACAGATGGGGATTACGTAGCAATCAATGAAAAACTAAGACAATATATGTATATTCCTAAAAAAAGATGAAACTGAACAGTGTCTGGCTATTGAACTAATGTATATATGTATGTACTCAAAATTACCTTACTTACCATCAGAACCCATGGAATTGCATAATAAGCTTACATCTGGGACACAACAAAGTAAATAACAGTGAGATACGAATTTTTAAAATCACCCATGAGATATGGCATTTACTTAATAAAGTCAATGCTTGGTTGTATATAACTCCTACTCGGTTCAAATAGCACAAAGCGGAATACTAGAATTACAACAGGGATGCAAAGCGTCCTTCCATGAAGTGAACATAGAAACCACTAGTGTAAAGAAAACAACAAAAACATTTGTACAATACTTGGATAACATAAGTATAAAAAGTGTCACATATATTCTTGAAAAGAATTATGGAAAAACTTATTTCACACAATTATAAGATTTTCACTTACAAAACTATAACTTAAAGAGACTCAGTGTAAAAGTAGAAAAAATAAAAGAAAATATCCGATCATACCAAGCCAACTCCAACCCCCAAATTTCTACAAATACCTTTATTATAACCACAGTAATAATTTTAATAGTAATAATAATTTTTATAGCTTGGTATATAAATAAAAAATACCTGAAATGTAAAATAAATATTACACCCATTGAAAATATAAATGGTGGGCAATAGAAATTAAAATGTATTAAGAATATGAAAAAACAAAAAATTGGTTTTTATGATAAATAAAATTTATTCATTATGTAAGTACATACAAATTATAATTATATAATTAAAGTAAAAAAAAATAATTTTTATAAACAAATTTTTAGAATCAAAATAAATAATATAAACAAAAAATTTTTTTTTTTAGGATGTGGTACAATTTTAACAACTTATTATAAAAAAAAAATCATAGTACATAGCACTATTTGCATTTTATTTTTCATCTTCTGTAAGGGGGAGAGATGTTATTATCATCACAACTCCCTTCAGTTCTCACGCCGTTATCCATACCTATGTGACAAGGAATCCACTTTCATTAATTTTCTTTAAATTCTTAAACCCTTGTCACGTCTAAATTATGATCATATAATTTTTACAAAAGTGCTAAATAAACACTCGAGTGTTTATATGAACCATGCACACAAAATATCAAACGCAGTTACAGTTTTGATGATTTCGCGTCTAGTTTTCAAGTGGAATATGAGATTCCAGACAGCGCGAGTTACATATATTTACTTACATGACAACAAAACAGACACCGGATCTATCAGATCCAGACATGTACAAAACCCAAACCTATGGCGTGGTAACAAAATTTAAACAAATCTAATTTCCCACATTTCCATCTTGCGAAAACAGCATTTTTACTAAACATAAAAGGTGTAGTATTAATTTCTCACAGAAATTATGATGAGAAAAATTAAACTGATTAGATGACAATTTTACTAACTGAAGCTTTAAATGAGATATATCAGAAAAGCGGCAGTTTGTCGTGAACTTAAATTGCGAGTAGTTTCGAGTCGTGGTAGTTAAAAAATCTAAGTTTGGATACCTTTATAGAAGCAATTGTAATAAAAGTTTAATTAGAGAAGTTCAGTGTTTTTTACTTGTGAAAGATAACCCATACAATAGTCAAAGCTATTTACGATTCGATTTTATTTTTCTCCCAAAACGGATACAACGATTTAAGTCGCGTGGGAGCCAGGGTGATAAGCAAAATGAGGATAGTAGTATAAATATGAGTCTTCTGGATCATGCAAAACTGGGTGCAAAATTTGTATGGAGAAAAAGTCGAGCGGTGCAAAAAGCACCCGGCTAGTATAAAATCCATATGAAAAAAGTGCTTTGCACTTTAAATTTAATAGGGTGCGTTTTGTACCGCTCGACTATTTCTCCATAGAAATATGCACCCAGTTTTGCTTGATCCAGAGGACTCATATGACATTTTCTTCATATAAATCTGATTCTTGATACATATATCGAGTTATTTGTGCAAAAAGCGGCCGGCTAGTATAAAATCTATATCAGAAAAGTGCTCCGCACTTTGCACCTAGAGAAAAGGCATAGCCCATTTTTATTAGATAATATAAAAGCCATAGTTGTTGGACCTTCTAACTGCGGTAAAACAAATCTCATGATTGGTCTGACTGCACATCCGAATGGTCTCAAATTTGAAAATATTTACATTTATTCAAAATCATTATACCAACCGAAATATCTGTACCTACAACGAGTATTACGTCCTTTAACTGGGCTAGGCTACCATACATTTTCAGATAATTGCGACGTTATTTCACCAGAAGAAGCCAAACCTAATTCGGGTTTTATATTTGATGATGTAGCATGTGGAAAACAGAACAATGTTCGCTCTTATTTTTGTATGGGTCGACATAATAACATCGATTGCTTTTATTTATGTCAAACTTATACTCATATCCCAAAACATTTAATACGAGATAATGCGAATCTTCTTATTTTATTCAAACAAAATGAAATGAATCTTAGACATGTTTACAACGATCATGTAAGCACTGACATGACATTTGATAATTTTCGTATTATTTGTGTTGAATGTTGGAAAGATAAATATGGATTTGTAGTGATAGATAAGGATAGCACCCTAGACAGGGGGCGCTTCCGTAAAGGATTTGACACATATATCGCTCCTTAAATATTATTCAGATTCAGATTCAATAATTTTCATATATCAGTTAACAGACCAGTTCAAAGTTGTTCAAAGACCAGTTCAAAGCAGTTCATAGACCAGTTTAAAACAGTTCACAGAGCAGTTCAAAAGCAGTTCATAGACCAGTTTAAAGCAGTTCATAGAGCAGTTCATAGACTATTTTCAAAGTAGCTTTCTGAATTCAGATGGGGAAAAATACAAAGCCTCATGTCAATAGGAAGGAATTTATTAAAGACATTATAAAAGTTAGAAATACTATAAGAAAGAAAATCCGAGCCCTGAAAACTGGGCGAGTGGAGACTGAAGCTCATCTTGAGGAAACGTTCAAACCTATAACAAAGCCCCCTCTAGAGTTCATGACTAAAGTAAAACATGATCCAAAAGATGAAATTAAAGTTGAATGCAAAGACGATTATTACGATGACATGAAATCAATCCCTAAAAAAAATTTCCTAAAATTTACCCGACAAGTATACCAACAAAGCACATAGACTATTCATTTATGTCTGAAGATGAGTTTTCAACACCTACTCATTCAAGAACTCTGAAAGAAAAATCAGATCCTGAATGAAAAATTGGCAATTCAAAGATATTAGTCCAAGAAAATGATTTCATTGTTAAAGGGAAACCGTATAAATTAACGCTAGGCTTATGCGAACTGCTCTTTATGAAAGAATCGATCATTAGTTTATATGATAATGGAGACTTAAATAACTACCAAGCAATTCTAAAAGATACTAATGCTTATAAACGGGGATATCTTGAGGATGGACAAATAAAAGGTAGTAAAGCGCTTAAGTATAAAGAAATCATAAGTAAACTAATAAATCATGAAGGATAAGGTGTAATGCATATACCTAAAAGTAATATTGATTACGTTTATTGGGATGACCCTAATGAGCTAGTAGACAGACCTCGACTTTTAATAGCATCACAACAGGCTGGACATAACAATCACAACAACGAAATCATGTCAATTATAGAAGAATTGAGGGAAGCTTATACTTACACTTTTTCTTCTGTTTTCTTTAATACAATAATGAGTGTTGATAAGTTTGGTCGTTTTTCTAAGCAAGGAAAACTGGGCGTCCTGGTGAAGGAGGTCCGAGATGTCCTTCTGGAGCCCGAGGAATTCAGGGTTCGCCTGCTATAGGATTTCAAATAAATTCAATTGGAGATTATAGTTTAAGCAACAAAAATCTTAGACTCAATACAGACAGCCCATTAGTTAGTGACACTTTCAAGTTGTATAAATTAACAAGCATACCTGCGCTATATAAGAATGACCTATATTACCGTATTCAAATAGATGGGGATTACGTAGCAATCAATGAAAAACTAAGACAATATATGTATATTCCTAAAAAATGATGAAACTGAACAGTGTCTGGCTATTGAACTAATGTATATATGTATGTACTCAAAATTACCTTACTTACCATCAGAACCCATGGGATTGCATAATAAGCTTACATCTGGGACACAACAAGTAAATAACAGTGAGATACGAATTTTTAAAATCACCCATGAGATATGGCATTTACTTAATAAAGTCAATGCTTGGTTGTATATAACTCCTACTCGGTTCAAATAGCACAAAGCGGAATACTAGAATTACAACAGGGATGCAAAGCGTCCTTCCATGAAGTGAACATAGAAACCACTAGTGTAAAGAAAACAACAAAAACATTTGTACAATACTTGGATAACATAAGTATAAAAAGTGTCACATATATTCTTGAAGAGAATTATGGAAAAACTTATTTCACACAATTATAAGATTTTCACTTACAAAAAACTTAAGAGACTCAGTGTAAAAGTAGAAAAAATAAAAGAAAATATCCGATCATACCAAGCCAACTCCAACCCCCAAATTTCTATAAATACCTTTATTATAACCACAGTAATACTTTTAATAGAAATAATAATTTTTATAGCTTGGTATATAATTAAAAAATACTTGAAATGTAAAATAAATATTACACCCATTGAAAATATAAATGGTGGGTGTTTAGAATTTTTATGCAAGTTTAAAATGAAAAACTGCTTAATGTCAACTCATTAAACGAAAAACTTTTTAATAAAACAGAAAACAAAAATTCATTAGTTGACTTGATTGACCTGGGTTGCTTCGATGTTGGATGTCGATAATCTTGAACATACTCCCGCCATTAAGATATTGTCTTAATTTATTGGTAGCTTGACAAGTTTTGCTACAGGTCGTTTGACTTCTTCTTTTGACGTTCTCAACGTCACGACGCGAACTAGATTGTCTCATCCGGAATGTTCTTCTATTACACGTCCGAGTACCCACGCCGACGGTGGCAGGTTGCTCTCCTTTATTAGAACTAAGTCTCCTGTGCGCAAGTTTGCTTCCATTCGTGTCCATTTTGGCCGACTTTGTAGACTGGTCAAATAGTCCACATGCCATCGTTTCCAAAAATCGTGCAGCATCTTTTGTACGAAACGACATCTCGTTAGGGTTGATATCCTTGTGTTGTCCATGGCTGGTTCGGGTAGCGCTGTAATAGGGCGTCCAATTAGGAAGTGGGCTGGAGTAATTGCATCTAAACTGCTAGTATCATCCGTTGTTGGCATAAGCGGCCTCGAATTGAGGATCCCTTCGATTCCCGTGACAAGTGTGGTAAGTTCTTCGAACGTAAGGTGTGTTTCACCGATGGCCGCTTCAGTAGGTTCTTCACTGATTTCACTCCCGCTTCCCAAATGCCTCCGAAGTGGGGAGCCGAGGGAGGATTGAAGTGCCAAGTGACCTGGTTTTCTGAGAGAATATCTGCCACCAACACATTGTAATTCTCAGAATTTACTAGATGATATAATTCGCAAAGCTTCCTATTTGCACCTACGAAATTTGTAGCATTATCGCTGTACATATTTAGTGGAATACCACTTCTTGCAATGAATCTCTTCAAGCATGCTATGAAAGCGTCGGCCGACAAATCGCTAACAACTTCTACATGACAAGCCTTTGTACTAAAACAAACAAATAGTGCGATGTAACCCTTGATGACTTTTGCTCCTCTTCCTCGATGTCGAAGCAGTGAAAATGGGCCTGCATAATCCACTCCTACGTTTTCGAAGGCCTGTGTGAATGACACTCGATGAAAAGGTAGATTGCCCATCAACTGATTAGATGTTGCTTTTCTGAATCTAGTACAAATTACGCATTTGGTGATGTAACGCTTTACTAAGAAGCGACAGGATATAATCCAGTACCTTTGCCTAAGGATGCTGAGGAGAAGTGACGTGCCAACGTGATAGTGTATTTCATGGGTGTGTTTAATCAGAAGATCCACAAACGTATGATTCTTTGGCAGGATGATCGGATGCTTGATGTCGTATGAGCATACTGCATTTTCTAGCCGTCCACCGACTCGTATTATTTTATCCGCATCAATGAAAGGATTGAGCGTTCTTATATGTCTTGAATTGGCAATTTGTTTTCCATCCTGTAGCGCTTGAATCTCCTCTGTGAAGGCATCAGCTTGCGTCCATCGTACGCATATCTTCAACGCGTCTTTTAATTCACTTGCTGTAAGCCATCTCACTGATATTTTGGTTGATGATCTGTTGGAGTTGATAATGAATCTGATACACCATCCCAGGATAAGAAGTATTAATCGTAACGTAGACTTTCTTGAAAACAGATTCTCAAGTGTGTCGTTCTTGATGGATGCAGTACACATGTTGATACAAGCTTCCTTTTTCTCGAACTCTGTCTCTGTGTTGGGGCTATGTACCACTGAGATTTTCCTTGAATAATCTTCTATAAGCCATGATGGACCCTTCCATCACAGCTCTGAACTCACTAATGTTTGTGGTAGCGTACCTCTCGACGCGATGTCTGCCGGATTCTCCTTGGACGGGACGTAGTTCCAGAAATTCCTTGGTAGTATTGTGAGAATTTCCGCAGTACGATTGCCAACATAGGTTTTTCACCTTCTGGGGTGTGATGACAACCATGAAAGAACCACCATAGAGTCTGTCCATGCAAAACACCTAACATTCGGTTTTCCGAAGGCCACGAGGATATGTTTAAGGAGATTGACTAGAAGCATCGCTGCACAGAGCTCTAGTCGTGATATCGAGATCTGTTTGATCGGTGCCACTCGTGTTTTGGATGCCACTAACGTGACGCTGACGTTCCCATTGTGAGAAGTGCCTCTGCAGTATACTACTGCAGCATATGTGGATTCGGAAGCATCTGAAAATCCATGTAACTCTAGATCTACCCAATTTGTCTGCAACCACCGAGGGATGCGAATCTTCTGAATGTGATGAATGCTTCTGCGAAGTTCATGCCACCTTTTTGCTAACTCTCCCGTTACTTGATCATCCCAGCCGTAATTGTTTAGCCACAGAGATTGAAGGATTATTTTGAATGCGATTGTGATAGGTGATAATAATCCAAGTAGATCAAGGATGCGACTTGATTCTGAAAGTATTGTTCTTTTGGTTACCAGCGAATTGCTAGGGAGATTTACGTTAAAAATGAAGCAGTCTTCTGCTGGGATCCATTTGATTCCAAGAACCTTCAATGCATCTGGATGTGCAGCAAAGTTTACCGATGCAATGCTGTATTTATCTGAGGGGAGTGTACTTAAAAATTCTTTGGAATTGAGGGCCCATTTTCTCAAGCGAAATCCTCGACGCTCCAGTAACGTTGACAATTCTTCTTGGAGTTGAATGGCTTCATCTACCGATCCTGCCCCTGACATCAAATCATCTATATAGAAGCCATTGGTGATGGCTTGTTCCGCGAGTGGTAATTGTCCCTGAAACTCAATGCAAAGTTGCTTGAGAGCTCTCGTAGCTAGAAAAGGTGCGGACGAGGTTCCATATGTGACGGTGTTTAACCATAGATGTTGAATTGGTTGATTGATAATTTCTCTCCAGATAATTCGCTGATAAGTTCTATCTTGTTGATCGACTAAAATCATTCGATACAACTTTTCGATGTCACTAGTGACTGCCACCTTATAAGTTCTAAACGATAATAATATGTCAAAAAGATCCCTTTGAGTCCTTGGCCCAACGAGAAGCTTCTGGTTTAAGGATATACCAGATGATGTTTTGGCCGAACTGTCGAATATAACGCGAAGCTTTGTCGTTGTGCTTGATTATTTGATAATTGCGGCGTGGTGAGGAAGATATACATGCTCTTCTTTGGTATTTACAAAGTTGCTTAGAATAGGCACGAGATGCCGCAGTCGTTTGTATTCATTAATGAATTTACTATAATCTTTATAGAGATTCGGATCTTTTTCAAACCTATTTTCTAATGATTTAAATCTGCGGATTGTTATCTCTAAGGAGTTTCCAAGAGGTGGGTTCTCTTCCTTAAAAGGAAGGCGAACTGTATAGCACCCAGTGACTTCATCAATATAATGATTTTGCATGAAATGTGATTCACAGAATTGTTCCTCTACGGTGTAGGATGGCTCTTGTTGAGGGATTTCTTCTATTTCCCAAAACTTCCGTAAGGCTGCATCAATGTCTATAATATCTGCGTGTAAAGCTATTACTGGTAATGTTTCATTTACCTTATCTACTACTCCCGCCACGATGTATCCGAATATGGTATTTTGTAGTGCTGGATGATGCGGTTGTATGATGCGATGCCCTTCCTTCAGAATCTGAATAAAGTGTTCTGCTCCTAGCAAGATGTCAATCTTGCTCGCGCGGTTGAAAGTTGGATCTGCAAGTGGGAGTCCTTTAATATAATCCCAGTTCTGAACTTGAAAATCTGTTGCAGGTTGTACTGACGTTAGTTTATTCAGAACGAAGGCATGAATGGTAATGTGTTGTTCCTTATCAAGCCGCGATGTAAGTTTGAGAGCCAGCCTTCCTCTGGTGTAACCAGTTTTTACCGATCCGAGACCCTCAATTGCGATTTTGGACTTTTCACGTTTCAATCTTAGACGCTGTACACAATCTTCTGACACGAAAGATGCCTGAGCTCCGGAATCTACCAAAAGACGACATAGTTGAGGTACTCCGTTTACATCTGGAACGTTAACTAGTGCAGTTGGCAGCAGCGGTAGTTGGGTGTATTGTGAATTAATCGATGTCAAGGCATTGATTTGCGGATTCCCAACTGCTTGCGAGTCGCATGAATCAGCTTGAGTTGACGTGAATGTGGCTGTTTGAGGATTCATTGCTTGAGGTGACAGGAAGTGAATTGTTTGAATGAAGGCGAGAGGACTTGCTTGATGAGTGATGTGCGGTAACTTTATGGGTCGAAGTCTGGTTGAGATGCAGTAAAGAGTGATGTGCTTGTCTACAGTAGTGGCATGAAAATCTCGACTTACACTTCTGTGCATGATGTCCACCATTAAGGCAATTGAAACATAATGCGTGTTTAGTGACCAACTGACGCCTAGCCATAATATCCATACCCTTGAACTTCGAGCAATGGAAAAGTGGGTGCTCTTCAGAGCATTCTGGACAACTCCTGGAGGTGTCGGAGTAAAGGTTTTCCACGTTGTGTCCTTTTAATAGATGGCTCAACAGTTTCTAATGCGTCGCATCGCTTATTTAGAAAATTGATCAGGTCTTGATAGGAGGGAAGGTCATTGGCTGCAATCTCTTCGGCCCAAGCTTGTTTGGTTCCTGAATCAGTTTTGTTGAGGATGAGCTAGATAAGCCACGGATCTCTATCCATTGCCTTTTTTCCTAGAGTTGAAATTCCTCGGATTAACTCATCAGATGTGTCCGTGAGTTTTCGCAACATTGTTGATGACGGATGCGATAAATTGCATTGATTGATGAATGTTTTTATGTACGAGTTTAAAATATGACGTTTCTTGTCATAGCGGGCTACAAGCTTAGACCATGCTTCTTTGTAGTTTGCGTCAGTTACTGTGACGTGCTTAATCAATGCGGCCGCTTCACCGTTTAGAAAACCCTTTAAATATTGCAGTTTATGAGAAGCCGACAGCCCTTCTCTTTGGTCGACGGATGAAAGAAACAAGTCCTTGAATGACGGCCAGTCTTTATAATCTCCAGTGAAAGACTGAATCTGTATTTTAGGCAACCGGATTTCCAAAATATTGTTGCTGTGAGAACTCGATTGATTAAAATTGTCAAAGAAGGATCTTTGCTGATCGAAGTATCTGCTCATGGTTTGATTCAGATCTACTTCCGTTGAACTAAGTGCGGGATTATCGAGGTTTATCGCTTTTATTGTTTTTACAAGTACAGGCTTTATTGTGAGGTACTTGTCTTCAAAATCCGAAAACTCAGAGGGTACTTCGAGGGTGACTAATTTGTCATCTACGGCGACAAATTCTGCCATTAATTTTTCTAAGACTTTTAATCTTGCTTCAAATTCTTCGAGCGTCTTTCTTTCAGGCAAAGTTTTCTCGACAAATGTTTTCAGCTTTGTCATCGAACCCTTTATACGACCTCTTTTGGCCTTCAGCTCAGCTTCGGACATTTTTATTTGGTTTAATATTCGGTTCAATGCAAATTCCCGGGTTTCGGCACCATTAAATGTTTAGAATTTTTATGCAAGTTTAAAATGAAAAACTGCTTAATGTCAACTCATTAAACGAAAAAACTTTTAATAAAACAGAAAACAAAAATTCATTAGTTGACTTTATTGACCTGGCTTGCTTCGATGTTGGATGTCGATAATCTTGAACAGTGGACAATAGATATTCAAATGTATTAAGAATATGAAAAAAAAAATTGGGTTTTTATGATAAATAAAATTTATTCATTATGTAAGTACATACAAATTTTAATTATATAATTAAAGTAAAAAAAAAATAATTTTTATAAACAAATTTTTAGAATCAAAATAAAAAATATAAACAAAAAAATTTTTTTTTTAGGATATGGCACAATTTTAACAACTTATTATAAAAAAAAAAATCATAGTACATAGCACTATTTGCATTTTATTTTTCATTTTTGTAAGGGGGGAGGAGATGTTATTATCAACACAACTCCCTGCAGTTCTCACGCCGCTATCCATACCTATGTGACAAGGAATCCACTTTCATTAATTTTCTTTAAATTCTTAAACCCTTGTCACGCCTAAATTATGATCATATAATCTTTACAAAAGTGCTAAATAAACACTCGAGTGTTTATTTGAACCATGCACACATCATATCAAACGCAGTTACAGTTTTGATGATTTCGCGTCTTGTTTTCAAGTGGAATATGAGATTCCAGACAGCGCGAGTTACATACATTTACTTACATGACAACAAAACAGACACCGGATCTGCCAGATCCAGACATGTACAAAATTGCTACAAAACCCAAACCTATGGCGTGGTAATAAAATTTACACAAATCTAATTTCCCACATTTCCATGTTGCGACAACAGCATTTTTACTAAACATAAAAGGTGTAGTATTAATTTCTCACAGAAATTATTATGAGAAAAATTAAACTGATTACATGACAATTTTACTAAGTGAAGCTTTAAATGAGATATATCAGAAAAGCGGCAGTCTGTCGTGAACTTAAATTGCGAGTAGTTTCGAGTCGTGGTAGTTAAGAAATCTAAGTTTGGATACCTTTATAGAAGCAATTGTAATAAAAGTTTAATTAAAGAAGTTCAGTGTTTTTTACTTGTGAAAGATAACCCATACAATAGTCAAAGCTATTTACGATTCGATTTTATTTTTCTCCCAAAACGGATACAACGATTTAAGTCGCGTGGGAGCCAGGGTGATAAGCAAAATGAGGATAGTAGTATAAATATGAGTCTTCTGGATCATGCAAAACTGGGTGCAAAATTTGTATGGAGAAAAAGTCGAGCGGTGCAAAAAGCACCCGGGTAGTATAAAATCCATATGAAAAAAGTGCTTTGCACTTTAAATTTAATAGGGTGCGATTTGTACCGCTCGACTATTTCTCCATAGAAATATGCACCCAGTTTTGCTTGATCCAGAGGACTCATATGACATTTTCTTCATATAAATTTGATTCTTGATACATATATCGAGTTATTTGTGAAAAAAGCGGCCGGCTAGTATAAAATCTGTATCAGAAAAGTGCTTCGCACTTTGCACCCGGAGAAAAGGCATAGCCCACTTTTATCAGATAATATAAGAGCCATAGTTGTTGGACCTTCTAACTGCGGTAAAACAAATCTCATGATTGGTCTGATTGAACATCCGAATGGTCTCAAATTTGAAAATATTTACATTTATTCAAAATCATTATACCAACCGAAATATCTGTACCTACAACGAGTATTACGTCCTTTAACTGGGCTAGGCTACCATACATTTTCAGATAATTGCGACGTTATTTCACCAGAAGAAGCCAAACCTAATTCGGGTTTTATATTTGATGATGTAGCATGTGGAAAACAGAACAATGTTCGCTCTTATTTTTGTATGGGTCGACATAATAACATCGATTGCTTTTATTTATGTCAAACTTATACTCATATCCCAAAACATTTAATACGAGATAATGCGAATCTTCTTATTTTATTCAAACAAGATGAAATGAATCTTAGACATGTTTACAATGATCATGTAAGCACTGTCATGACATTTGATAATTTTCGTATTATTTGTGTTGAATGTTGGAAAGATAAATATGAATTTGTAGTGATAGATAAGGATAGCACCCTAGACAGGGGGTGCTTCCGTAAAGGATTTGACACATATATCGCTCCTTAAATATTATTCAGATTCAGATTCAATAATTTTCATATATCAGTTAACAGACCAGTTCAAAGCTGTTCAAAAACCAGTTCAAAGCAGTTCATAGACCAGTTTAAAACAGTTCACAGAGCAGTTCAAAAGCAGTTCATAGACCAGTTTAAAGCAGTTCATAGACTATTTTCAAAGTACCTTTCTGAATTCAGATGGGGAAAAATACAAAGCCTCATGTCAATAGCAAGGAATTGATTAAAGACATTATAAAAGTTAGAAATACTATAAGAAAGAAAATCCGAGCCCTGAAAACTGGGCGAGTGGAGACTGAAGCTCATCTTGAGGAAACGTTCAAACCTATAACAAAGCCCCCTCTAGAGTTCATGACTAAAGTAAAACATGATCCAAAAGATGAAATTAAAGTTGAATGCAAAGACGATTATTACGATGACATGAAATCAATCCCTAAAAAAAAATTTCCTAAAATTTACCCGACAAGTATACCAACAAAGCACATAGACTATTCATTTATGTCTGAAGATGAGTTTTCAACACCTACTCATTCAAGAACTCTGAAAGAAAAATCAGATCCTGAATGAAAAATTGGCAATTCAAAGATATTAGTCCAAGAAAATGATTTCATTGTTAAAGGGAAACCGTATAAATTAACGCTAGGCTTATGCGAACTGCTCTTTATGAAAGAATCGATCAATAGTTTATATGATAATGGAGACCTAAATAACTACCAAGCAATTCTAAAAGATACTAATGCTTATAAACGGGGATATCTTGAGGATGGACAAATAAAAGGTAGTAAAGCGCTTAAGTATAAAGAAATCATAAGTAAACTAATAAATCATGAAGGATAAGGTGTAATGCATATACCTAAAAGTAATATTGATTACGTTTATTGGGATGACCCTAATGAGCTAGTAGACAGACCTCGACTTTTAATAGCATCACAACAGGCTGGACATAACAATCACAACAACGAAATCATGTCAATTATAGAAGAATTGAGGGAAGCTTATACTTACACTTTTTCTTCTGTTTTCTTTAATACAATAATGAGTGTTGATAAGTTTGGTCGTTTTTCTAAGCAAGGAAAACTGGGCGTCCTGGTGAAGGAGGTCCGAGATGTCCTTCTGGAGCCCGAGGAATTCAGGGTTCGCCTGCTATAGGATTTCAAATAAATTCAATTGGAGATTATAGTTTAAGCAACAAAAATCTTAGACTCAATACAGACAGCCCATTAGTTAGTGACACTTTCAAGTTGTATAAATTAACAAGCATACCTGCGCTATATAAGAATGACCTATATTACCGTATTCAAATAGATGGGGATTACGTAGCAATCAATGAAAAACTAAGACAATATATGTATATTCCTAAAAAATGATGAAACTGAACAGTGTCTGGCTATTGAACTAATGTATATATGTATGTACTCAAAATTACCTTACTTACCATCAGAACCCATGGGATTGCATAATAAGCTTACATCTGGGACACAACAAGTAAATAACAGTGAGATACGAATTTTTAAAATCACCCATGAGATATGGCATTTACTTAATAAAGTCAATGCTTGGTTGTATATAACTCCTACTCGGTTCAAATAGCACAAAGCGGAATACTAGAATTACAACAGGGATGCAAAGCGTCCTTCCATGAAGTGAACATAGAAACCACTAGTGTAAAGAAAACAACAAAAACATTTGTACAATACTTGGATAACATAAGTATAAAAAGTGTCACATATATTCTTGAAGAGAATTATGGAAAAACTTATTTCACACAATTATAAGATTTTCACTTACAAAAAACTTAAGAGACTCAGTGTAAAAGTAGAAAAAATAAAAGAAAATATCCGATCATACCAAGCCAACTCCAACCCCCAAATTTCTATAAATACCTTTATTATAACCACAGTAATACTTTTAATAGAAATAATAATTTTTATAGCTTGGTATATAATTAAAAAATACTTGAAATGTAAAATAAATATTACACCCATTGAAAATATAAATGGTGGGTGTTTAGAATTTTTATGCAAGTTTAAAATGAAAAACTGCTTAATGTCAACTCATTAAACGAAAAACTTTTTAATAAAACAGAAAACAAAAATTCATTAGTTGACTTGATTGACCTGGGTTGCTTCGATGTTGGATGTCGATAATCTTGAACATACTCCCGCCATTAAGATATTGTCTTAATTTATTGGTAGCTTGACAAGTTTTGCTACAGGTCGTTTGACTTCTTCTTTTGACGTTCTCAACGTCACGACGCGAACTAGATTGTCTCATCCGGAATGTTCTTCTATTACACGTCCGAGTACCCACGCCGACGGTGGCAGGTTGCTCTCCTTTATTAGAACTAAGTCTCCTGTGCGCAAGTTTGCTTCCATTCGTGTCCATTTTGGCCGACTTTGTAGACTGGTCAAATAGTCCACATGCCATCGTTTCCAAAAATCGTGCAGCATCTTTTGTACGAAACGACATCTCGTTAGGGTTGATATCCTTGTGTTGTCCATGGCTGGTTCGGGTAGCGCTGTAATAGGGCGTCCAATTAGGAAGTGGGCTGGAGTAATTGCATCTAAACTGCTAGTATCATCCGTTGTTGGCATAAGCGGCCTCGAATTGAGGATCCCTTCGATTCCCGTGACAAGTGTGGTAAGTTCTTCGAACGTAAGGTGTGTTTCACCGATGGCCGCTTCAGTAGGTTCTTCACTGATTTCACTCCCGCTTCCCAAATGCCTCCGAAGTGGGGAGCCGAGGGAGGATTGAAGTGCCAAGTGACCTGGTTTTCTGAGAGAATATCTGCCACCAACACATTGTAATTCTCAGAATTTACTAGATGATATAATTCGCAAAGCTTCCTATTTGCACCTACGAAATTTGTAGCATTATCGCTGTACATATTTAGTGGAATACCACTTCTTGCAATGAATCTCTTCAAGCATGCTATGAAAGCGTCGGCCGACAAATCGCTAACAACTTCTACATGACAAGCCTTTGTACTAAAACAAACAAATAGTGCGATGTAACCCTTGATGACTTTTGCTCCTCTTCCTCGATGTCGAAGCAGTGAAAATGGGCCTGCATAATCCACTCCTACGTTTTCGAAGGCCTGTGTGAATGACACTCGATGAAAAGGTAGATTGCCCATCAACTGATTAGATGTTGCTTTTCTGAATCTAGTACAAATTACGCATTTGGTGATGTAACGCTTTACTAAGAAGCGACAGGATATAATCCAGTACCTTTGCCTAAGGATGCTGAGGAGAAGTGACGTGCCAACGTGATAGTGTATTTCATGGGTGTGTTTAATCAGAAGATCCACAAACGTATGATTCTTTGGCAGGATGATCGGATGCTTGATGTCGTATGAGCATACTGCATTTTCTAGCCGTCCACCGACTCGTATTATTTTATCCGCATCAATGAAAGGATTGAGCGTTCTTATATGTCTTGAATTGGCAATTTGTTTTCCATCCTGTAGCGCTTGAATCTCCTCTGTGAAGGCATCAGCTTGCGTCCATCGTACGCATATCTTCAACGCGTCTTTTAATTCACTTGCTGTAAGCCATCTCACTGATATTTTGGTTGATGATCTGTTGGAGTTGATAATGAATCTGATACACCATCCCAGGATAAGAAGTATTAATCGTAACGTAGACTTTCTTGAAAACAGATTCTCAAGTGTGTCGTTCTTGATGGATGCAGTACACATGTTGATACAAGCTTCCTTTTTCTCGAACTCTGTCTCTGTGTTGGGGCTATGTACCACTGAGATTTTCCTTGAATAATCTTCTATAAGCCATGATGGACCCTTCCATCACAGCTCTGAACTCACTAATGTTTGTGGTAGCGTACCTCTCGACGCGATGTCTGCCGGATTCTCCTTGGACGGGACGTAGTTCCAGAAATTCCTTGGTAGTATTGTGAGAATTTCCGCAGTACGATTGCCAACATAGGTTTTTCACCTTCTGGGGTGTGATGACAACCATGAAAGAACCACCATAGAGTCTGTCCATGCAAAACACCTAACATTCGGTTTTCCGAAGGCCACGAGGATATGTTTAAGGAGATTGACTAGAAGCATCGCTGCACAGAGCTCTAGTCGTGATATCGAGATCTGTTTGATCGGTGCCACTCGTGTTTTGGATGCCACTAACGTGACGCTGACGTTCCCATTGTGAGAAGTGCCTCTGCAGTATACTACTGCAGCATATGTGGATTCGGAAGCATCTGAAAATCCATGTAACTCTAGATCTACCCAATTTGTCTGCAACCACCGAGGGATGCGAATCTTCTGAATGTGATGAATGCTTCTGCGAAGTTCATGCCACCTTTTTGCTAACTCTCCCGTTACTTGATCATCCCAGCCGTAATTGTTTAGCCACAGAGATTGAAGGATTATTTTGAATGCGATTGTGATAGGTGATAATAATCCAAGTAGATCAAGGATGCGACTTGATTCTGAAAGTATTGTTCTTTTGGTTACCAGCGAATTGCTAGGGAGATTTACGTTAAAAATGAAGCAGTCTTCTGCTGGGATCCATTTGATTCCAAGAACCTTCAATGCATCTGGATGTGCAGCAAAGTTTACCGATGCAATGCTGTATTTATCTGAGGGGAGTGTACTTAAAAATTCTTTGGAATTGAGGGCCCATTTTCTCAAGCGAAATCCTCGACGCTCCAGTAACGTTGACAATTCTTCTTGGAGTTGAATGGCTTCATCTACCGATCCTGCCCCTGACATCAAATCATCTATATAGAAGCCATTGGTGATGGCTTGTTCCGCGAGTGGTAATTGTCCCTGAAACTCAATGCAAAGTTGCTTGAGAGCTCTCGTAGCTAGAAAAGGTGCGGACGAGGTTCCATATGTGACGGTGTTTAACCATAGATGTTGAATTGGTTGATTGATAATTTCTCTCCAGATAATTCGCTGATAAGTTCTATCTTGTTGATCGACTAAAATCATTCGATACAACTTTTCGATGTCACTAGTGACTGCCACCTTATAAGTTCTAAACGATAATAATATGTCAAAAAGATCCCTTTGAGTCCTTGGCCCAACGAGAAGCTTCTGGTTTTAGGATATACCAGATCATGTTTTGGCCGAACTGCCGAATACAACGCGAAGCTTTGTCGTTGTGCTTAATTATTTGATAATTGCGGTGTGGTGAGGAAGATATACATGCTCTTCTTTGGTATTTACAAAGTTGCTTAGAATAGGCACGAGATGCCGCAGTCGTTTGTATTCATTAATGAATTTACTATAATCTTTATAGAGATTCGGATCTTTTTCAAACCTATTTTCTAATGATTTAAATCTGCGGATTGTTGTCTGTAAGGATTTTCCAAGAGGTGGGCTGTCTTCCTTAAAAGGAAGGCGAACTGTATAGCACCCAGTGACTTCATCAATATAATGATTTTGCATGAAATGTGATTCACAGAATTGTTCCTCTACGGTGTAGGATGGCTCTTGTTGAGGGATTTCTTCTATTTCCCAAAACTTCCGTAAGGCTGCATCAATGTCTATAATATCTGCGTGTAAAGCTATTACTGGTAATGTTTCATTTACCTTATCTACTACTCCCGCCACGATGTATCCGAATATGGTATTTTGTAGTGCTGGATGATGCGGTTGTATGATGCGATGCCCTTCCTTCAGAATCTGAATAAAGTGTTCTGCTCCTAGCAAGATGTCAATCTTGCTCGCGCGGTTGAAAGTTGGATCTGCAAGTGGGAGTCCTTTAATATAATCCCAGTTCTGAACTTGAAAATCTGTTCCAGGTTGTACTGACGTTAGTTTATTCAGAACGAAGGCATGAATGGTAATGTGTTGTTCCTTATCAAGCCGCGATGTAAGTTTGAGAGCCAGCCTTCCTCTGGTGTAACCAGTTTTTACCGATCCGAGACCCTCAATTGCGATTTTGGACTTTTCACGTTTCAATCTTAGACGCTGTACACAATCTTCTGACACGAAAGATGCCTGAGCTCCGGAATCTACCAAAAGACGACATAGTTGAGGTACTGCGTTTACATCTGGAACGTTAACTAGTGCAGTTGGCAGCAGTGGTAGTTGGATGTGTTGTGAATTAATCGATGTCAAGGCATTGATTTGCAAATTCCCAACTGCTTGCGAGTTGCATGAATCTGCTTGAGTTGACGTGAATGTGGCTGTTTGAGGATTCATTGCTTGAGGTGACAGGAAGTGAATTGTTTGAATGAAGGCGAGAGGACTTGCTTGATGAGTGATGTGCGGTAACTTTATCGGTCGAAGTCTGGTTGAGATGCAGTAAAGAGTGATGTGCTTGTCTACAGTAGTGGCATGAAAATCTCGACTTACACTTCTGTGCATGATGTCCACCATTAAGGCAATTGAAACATAATGCGTGTTTAGTGACCAACTGACGCCTAGCCATAATATCCATACCCTTGAACTTCGAGCAATGGAAAAGTGGGTGCTCTTCAGAGCATTCTGGACAACTCCTGGAGGTGTCGGAGTAAAGGTTTTCCACGTTGTGTCCTTTTAATAGATGGCTCAACAGTTTCTAATGCGTCGCATCGCTTATTTAGAAAATTGATCAGGTCTTGATAGGAGGGAAGGTCATTGGCTGCAATCTCTTCGGCCCAAGCTTGTTTGGTTCCTGAATCAGTTTTGTTGAGGATGAGCTAGATAAGCCACGGATCTCTATCCATTGCCTTTTTTCCTAGAGTTGAAATTCCTCGGATTAACTCATCAGATGTGTCCGTGAGTTTTCGCAACATTGTTGATGACGGATGCGATAAATTGCATTGATTGATGAATGTTTTTATGTACGAGTTTAAAATATGACGTTTCTTGTCATAGCGGGCTACAAGCTTAGACCATGCTTCTTTGTAGTTTGCGTCAGTTACTGTGACGTGCTTAATCAATGCGGCCGCTTCACCGTTTAGAAAACCCTTTAAATATTGCAGTTTATGAGAAGCCGACAGCCCTTCTCTTTGGTCGACGGATGAAAGAAACAAGTCCTTGAATGACGGCCAGTCTTTATAATCTCCAGTGAAAGACTGAATCTGTATTTTAGGCAACCGGATTTCCAAAATATTGTTGCTGTGAGAACTCGATTGATTAAAATTGTCAAAGAAGGATCTTTGCTGATCGAAGTATCTGCTCATGGTTTGATTCAGATCTACTTCCGTTGAACTAAGTGCGGGATTATCGAGGTTTATCGCTTTTATTGTTTTTACAAGTACAGGCTTTATTGTGAGGTACTTGTCTTCAAAATCCGAAAACTCAGAGGGTACTTCGAGGGTGACTAATTTGTCATCTACGGCGACAAATTCTGCCATTAATTTTTCTAAGACTTTTAATCTTGCTTCAAATTCTTCGAGCGTCTTTCTTTCAGGCAAAGTTTTCTCGACAAATGTTTTCAGCTTTGTCATCGAACCCTTTATACGACCTCTTTTGGCCTTCAGCTCAGCTTCGGACATTTTTATTTGGTTTAATATTCGGTTCAATGCAAATTCCCGGGTTTCGGCACCATTAAATGTTTAGAATTTTTATGCAAGTTTAAAATGAAAAACTGCTTAATGTCAACTCATTAAACGAAAAAACTTTTAATAAAACAGAAAACAAAAATTCATTAGTTGACTTCATTGACCTGGGTTGCTTCGATGTTGGATGTCGATAATCTTGAACAGTGGGCAATAGATATTCAAATGTATTAAGAATATGAAAAAAAAATTGGGTTTTTATGATAAATAAAATTTATTCATTATGTAAGTACATACAAATTATAATTATATAATTAAAGTAAAAAAAAAATAATTTTTATAAACAAATTTTTAGAATCAAAATAAAAAATATAAACAAAAAATTTTTTTCCAGACAGCGCGAGTTACATACATTTACTTACATGACAACAAAACAGACACCGGATCTGCCAGATCCAGACATGTACAAAATTGCTACAAAACCCAAACCTATGGCTTGGTAATAAAATTTACACAAATCTAATTTCCCACATTTCCATGTTGCGACAACAGCATTTTTACTAAACATAAAAGGTGTAGTATTAATTTCTCACAGAAATTATTATGAGTAAAATTAAACTGATTACATGACAATTTTACTAAGTGAAGCTTTAAATGAGATATATCAGAAAAGCGGCAGTCTGTCGTGAACTTAAATTGCGAGTAGTTTCGAGTCATGGTAGTTAAGAAATCTAAGTTTGGATACCTTTATAGAAGCAATTGTAATAAAAGTTTAATTAGAGAAGTTCAGTGTTTTTTACTTGTGAAAGATAACCCATACAATAGTCAAAGCTATTTACGATTCGATTTTATTTTTCTCCCAAAACGGATACAACGATTTAAGTCGCGTGGGAGCCAGGGTGATAAGCAAAATGAGGATAGTAGTATAAATATGAGTCTTCTGGATCATGCAAAACTGGGTGCAAAATTTGTATGGAGAAAAAGTCGAGCGGTGCAAAAAGCACCCGGGTAGTATAAAATCCATATGAAAAAAGTGCTTTGCACTTTAAATTTAATAGGGTGCGATTTGTACCGCTCGACTATTTCTCCATAGAAATATGCACCCAGTTTCGTTTGATCCAGAGGACTCATATGACATTTTCTTCATATAAATCTGATTCTTGATACATATATCGAGTTATTTGTGAAAAAAGCGGCCGGCTAGTATAAAATCTGTATCAGAAAAGTGCTCCGCACTTTGCACCCGGAGAAAAGGCTTAGCCCATTTTTATCAGATAATATAAGAGCCATAGTTGTTGGACCTTCTAACTGCGGTAAAACAAATCTCATGATTGGTCTGATTGCACATCCGAATGGTCTCAAACTTGAAAATATTTACATTTATTCAAAATCATTTATACCAACCGAAATATCTGTACCTACAACGAGTATTACGTCCTTTAACTGGGCTAGGCTACCATACATTTTCAGATAATTGCGACGTTATTTCACCAGAAGAAGCCAAACCTAATTCGGGTTTTATATTTGATGATGTAGCATGTGGAAAACAGAACAATGTTCGCTCTTATTTTTGTATGGGTCGACATAATAACATCGATTGCTTTTATTTATGTCAAACTTATACTCATATCCCAAAACATTTAATACGAGATAATGCGAATCTTCTTATTTTATTCAAACAAGATGAAATGAATCTTAGACATGTTTACAATGATCATGTAAGCACTGTCATGACATTTGATAATTTTCGTATTATTTGTGTTGAATGTTGGAAAGATAAATATGGATTTGTAGTGATAGATAAGGATAGCACCCTAGACAGGGGGCGCTTCCGTAAAGGATTTGACACATATATCGCTCCTTAAATATTATTCAGATTCAGATTCAATAATTTTCATTATCAGTTAACAGACCAGTTCAAAGCTGTTCAAAGACCAGTTCAAAGCAGTTCATAGACCAGTTTAAAACAGTTCACAGAGCAGTTCAAAAGCAGTTCATAGACCAGTTTAAAGCAGTTCATAGACTATTTTCAAAGTACCTTTCTGAATTCAGATGGGGAAAAATACAAAGCCTCATGTCAATAGGAAGGAATTGATTAAAGACATTATAAAAGTTAGAAATACTATAAGAAAGAAAATCCGAGCCCTGAAAACTGGGCGAGTGGAGACTGAAGCTCATCTTGAGGAAACGTTCAAACCTATAACAAAGCCCCCTCTAGAGTTCATGACTAAAGTAAAACATGATCCAAAAGATGAAATTAAAGTTGAATGCAAAGACGATTATTACGATGACATGAAATCAATCCCTAAAAAAATTTTTCCTAAAATTTACCCGACAAGTATACCAACAAAGCACATAGACTATTCATTTATGTCTGAAGATGAGTTTTCAACACCTACTCATTCAAGAACTCTGAAAGAAAAATCAGATCCTGAATGGAAAATTGGCAATTCAAAGATATTAGTCCAAGAAAATGATTTCATTGTTAAAGGGAAACCGTATAAATTAACGCTAGGCTTATGCGAACTGCTCTTTATGAAAGAATCGATCATTAGTTTATATGATAATGGAGACTTAAATAACTACCAAGCAATTCTAAAAGATACTAATGCTTATAAACGGGGATATCTTGAGGATGGACAAATAAAAGGTAGTAAAGCGCTTAAGTATAAAGAAATCATAAGTAAACTAATAAATCATGAAGGATAAGGTGTAATGCATATACCTAAAAGTAATATTGATTACGTTTATTGGGATGACCCTAATGAGCTAGTAGACAGACCTCGACTTTTAATAGCATCACAACAGGCTGGACATAACAATCACAACAACGAAATCATGTCAATTATAGAAGAATTGAGGGAAGCTTATACTTACACTTTTTCTTCTGTTTTCTTTAATACAATAATGAGTGTTGATAAGTTTGGTCGTTTTTCTAAGCAAGGAAAACTGGGCGTCCTGGTGAAGGAGGTCCGAGATGTCCTTCTGGAGCCCGAGGAATTCAGGGTTCGCCTGGTATAGGATTTCAATTAAATTCAATTGGAGATTATAGTTTAAGCAACAAAAATCTTATACATGTTGGTAAACCAGAGGAATATGAAGATGCAGCGATTAAATATATGTTGATAAAAGTCTGCATTCAATTAGCTCGAAAATTCAGATAGTCAACAACAATCTCACGGAGAAAGTTGATAAGGTCAGAATAGTTCTAAAGAGAGAATTAAAGAGTGTATATAATATAATACAGACAGCGGATGAAAAATATAAAACAAAAAATCAATTGTTTACGAATGAATCAATTAATGCCTTGGATGTTAAGTTGATGAGTTATATTGATTTTCAATTCAAAGAAGTTAACAGTACGTTACATACCCTAATGAATTTGGAGTCATTAATAATTAAGAAGGAGCCGGAGAAAGAAAATACGCTAGAATGAATAAAAAGCAGCTTGTTAATAAGCTCCATAAACCTGCTCGAAAGAATTTCCAAAGGACGCGCGTAATCATGAAGGGTTTCGATGATCAATGGCAAGCTGATCTTGTCGAAATGGGTACCTATTACAAAGTAAATGCGGACACAAATTTTTACTAACAGTTGTTGACACCAGTATTCCACTGAAAAGGAAAACTGGAAATGAAGTTACCGAAGCTATGAAATCCGTATTAAAAGGAGGTCGAACCCCAGAAAATTTACAAACCGATGATGGAAAAGAGTTCTACAATAGTTCTTTCCAAAATTTAATGAAAACATTTCAAATTAATCATTTTTCAACATACAGCCCATTAAAAGCTTCTATAGTGGAGCGTTTTAATAGAACATTGAAAAATATGATGTGGAAAGAATTTAGTCTGCGTGGATCCTATCAATGGGTGGATATCATCAAAACACTAGTTCTAAAATATAACACAACTAAGCATCGAACAATAAAAATGAGACCATGCGACGTGTCAAAGCATATGGGGAAAAAGTTACTTTCAACAGTATATAATAATTTAAAGGAATTTCGTATACCTAAATTCCAAGTTGGAGATTTTGTTCGCATAAGTAAATATAAGCATGTTTTTGAAAAGGGATATACACCAAACTAGACTACTGAGATCTTCAAAATTGCAAAAATTCAAATAACGAATCCTGTAACGTACGTCTTAGATGACCACATAGAAAAAGCAATAAAAGGTAGCTTTTATGAAATGGAGCTTCAGAAGGCAAAATACTCATATCTTTACTTGGTAGAAAGAATCTTAAAGAAAGCAGGAGATAAATCTTATGTAAAATGGCTAGGGTTTTCATCAAAACACAATTCTTGGATTAATACAAAAGATATATTGTAATTAAGATATTCAAATACATATTATTTATACAAAAATGAAATGAGTTTTAAGATATTGCAATGTCTACAGTCTACAGTAATACGTAATTATTCACGTACATAAAAATGTATATTCAAGAATTAAATTAAATCACACTTTTTTTTGAACATGTTTCGCAATTCATTTTTGTTAATCTTTGATAGAGTCCAACAAGGTCCAATACTTGTTTTGAACATCTTCTGACATCATATCACTCGCATGTATCCGCTCCGTCTGTTGTATCGTCTCTCGACCAAGGGCAGCTTACGTAGTGCTCACCAAATTTAGACTTAACTTTCTCCATATTTTTATATAATTTTAAAAAGTTGTGATGTTCTTGAATTCTCATTTATGATCTTCAAGCAAAATGTTATCATATTTTCTTAAAAACTTCCCAATATTCATCTTAACAGCCTAACATTCAGAAAGACACTAATCATTTCTTGATAATTTTTCTTGAAACTCCTGTGTTTAGGAAATAGCCATTTGATATGTTTGTTTCATTCCCCATAAATTAACTAATTCCACATCGCTTTTATAGTTATCATAAACTTTCTTCACAATCTCTACTTCACCGTTACTTAGAATTCACTCTGTTTCAAACTCATGATATTCATAACACGAAATCTTCAATGAGCGTGCTACTGGTTACTATTATAAGTACAAACGAATCGGAAGCACAATTTCATGGTCAAATTCAAGTTCGAAGTGTCTATAAAACGTATATTTGCACTCAATAATTCTAGCAATTTCCACTCTTTTTTAATCAGTTCTTGCCTAAAACCTTCAATAGCCTGTTCACAGTCACAAATTTTCTTTTATTATTATTATAATTTCTAATTATCCTTGATGTAGTAGTGGTAATAATTTCATCATCGCGTTCTTGTGAAGTAGAGTTTTCTTCTTTGTGGTGATCGCTAGCATTACTATAAGTCATCAGACGAAAAGTTAAACTGATTTGAACAGTGTCATTATTAGGTAGACTCAGAGCAAAATTCAAATTACTAGTACTTTTATCTATAAGGTTTACACTTAACGTTATAGGATGACTATTACTATATAGTATGAATAGTGCTAGGATCAAAATATTGATGGAATACCCTTTCATTTTCTCTACTTGTTTTTTAATGTTATTATGTTGCGCTACTCAAAAGAACTGAGTGATTCTTTAGTCTTCCCTTGAATTTATAGCATCCCCTCCTAGTTTCCCTGTTTGTATTTCATAGGATGATTCCACTTCCAATCATCCTCCTCACCAAAGGGGCAATTCGGCGGAAAATGATTTGTCGCCTTATATCTAACTGTTACGGCCTGAGCTTCGCCAACTAAGACAATTTCACCCTCCTGAGATTTAGGTATCGCTAAGTAAGTATTTCGCCTTATTTTATATGATTCTTACCAAAAAGCTCTAATCTAACGTGCTGCCATGGAGTAAAGTTGAAGGGAAAATGTAGTACGGGGGATATAGGCTCACCACTTCTCAATTGAAGCACAAGACTTCTGTTGCCATCTTCAGGTGCCATATATAATTCGAGAAGTTTACCTAGATTGAGGATTGATATGTATAATTCTAAAATACAACCAACCGGCTTCACATGTACAATACTTGGATCACCCCTAACTGTCTCTGACCAAAACATCTTCTGAACGTAGGTGATCTACTGAACACTTTTGAATAAGGCCAATATTTGTTCGATTTTATGTTCATGAACTTATTAATGAAATAATTGTAATAAATATTTGTAATCCACTGAGCTGTAAATTTCTAGTACTAAAATTAAAGACTAGTATTCGCCTCTGCCACTGTCGATCAATTCTACTAATACAGATAAGAAAATTTATAATGTAGTATATTTTTTTGGTTAACGCAACACAGTTAGATTAACACAATTTGGGTACATTAGGAATTTTGTCTAGTCTATTCGAAAAGAGAAGATTGACTTGTACACTTGTAATTCAGTACGAACGCTGGCAGCAGCAGCAATAAATATTATAAAGTATCAGCAAGTTTTCATCATTTTCATTTCTTGTTAGTACCTTTTTTACCATAATAAAGTTGTCATTAAGAATTCCCTACGAGCTGGGAATTAGAATAAAGTCCAACGTGCTGGATTAAGCGGAAAAGGGTCATCGAACCCAAAGAGCTGGGAATAATAAGGCAAGTTACATCTATCCATAATTTACATGGTACTTCAGTGCCGGATTCTTTAATCAAAAAAAAAAAAGATAAGTACAATTTCATTATACATAATTACATTTATGCCTTCATAATTTATAAATAATTATCATAAATTTGACATTATACTCATATATATACAAGACAAAAGTGCGACTCTGAGCTGTATATTATATGGTGACTTCGTGAAAATTCATAAAGACCTGGTGGAATTTGTGCAGTGATTGTATTCAATGCGGAAGCAATTGAACAGTTATAATAAGCGTAGTGAATGAACTCTTATCAATAATCTTTTAAATAAATTTGAACATTACATAGAGACAAATATAGCCAGCACGAACATTTTATTTCTCGAAATTACTGCTAATATTATTTTAGGGTTATGTACTACATACATACTTACAGACCATCAACGGGTACTTTATGAAGAAAGAATTGTTTGATTTGATCGTTAATTGACATTCATCGGTAATTTGTATAGAACCAATGCGAAAAGTTATAAGTAAAGTGACTGACCTCCTTACAATATAATTGCTCAACAAATTCACACTGTATATACAGTTGATTCTCTTTGTTATGAATTTATTATAGACCTTATAAAATATCAGGAAGTTTCATAAGGAAAAAAATTGTTACACCAGTTATCATCACGTTGCTCTTCATGGACCAAACTAATTCACATCTTTAGCTACTGCCTACATTTCGTCCACAACGTGAGACAAAATGAAGGAAAAAACAGCATACAAGGCCTACTAAAGGCACACGAGTTGCAGAAATCCTCATCGACAATAATCAAATGGGCTCAATCTGAAGCTTTCGTTAAAGAAATAAATCAAATATTAGCTGAACGATCACTTTCAATGAAAAGTCCACTCATCTACTTACACCCGTTCCTAGATAATGACGGCGTACTACGGGTAGGTGGCCGTTTGCAAAAGCTAGAGTTCGACACGAAGCATCCTCGAATCCTGCCAAAGGAGAACTTCATCTCAAGGTTAATAGTTCAAGAAATGCATCACAGATATCTGCATCCAGGGGTTACAGTGTTAATCTCCATTATTCGACAAGAATTCTGGATCATCAAACTGAGGCAACTTGTGAAGGAAATTACTCACAAATGCAGAGTATGTTTTCGCCACAGGACAAGTACGACCCAACAACTAATGGGCAGCTTACCAGAGCATCGTGTATCCATCAGCCGACCATTTCTACACCTGGGAGTAGACTATGCTGGCCCCATAGAAATTTCAACCAAGTTTGGCAGATCAACAAGATTATCCAAGGCTTATATTGCTTTATTTGTTTCTTTCTCGACGAAAACACTACATATAGAGCTTGTAAGCAGCTTGTCATCAGAGGCATTCCTAGCAGCTTTTCGTAGATTTGTCGCTCGCCGAAGAATTCCTAGCGACATTTATTCTGACAACGGCACGAATTTCGTAGGCGCTAATCGTATCATCAATGAGCTTCAAGAATTATCCCTAATTTCATATGATAATCCACTAATATGCAATTTTCTTTCCCAGAATAATATCAAGTGGCATTTCATACCACCGTCAGCTCCACACTTTGGTGGCCTGTGGGAGGCGGGCGTAAAATCACATTTACGATGGGTCATTGGAGAAACGAGGCTCACCTTCGAGGAGATGACAACCTTCCTGGCACAACAAATTGAGTCTATTCTAAACTCGCTGTCAAATGAAATCGACTGTCTAGATGTCTTGACACCCTCACATTTTCTTGTTGGGCATGCATTAACCTCAATACCTGAACCGAACCTCACAGAAGCCAAGGCTTCACATCTAGGTCGGTGGCGACACCTGCAAGCACTAATGCAGGGATTCTGGAAACGTTGGAGTAGGGATTGCCTGACGTCATTGCAACAACGCCCAAATTGGAAACTTCTGCAAGCGTCTTTCAAACCAAATGAGTTACTCATCCTGAGTGAGCCTAATACACCACCGTCTAAGTGGGTCATGGGCCGAATCGAGACAGTTCATCCTTTTAAGGACGTTCTGGTTCGAGTTGCTTTCATACGAACAGAAAAAGGAATTATTAAACGAGCAATAAATAGAATACATAGGTTACCTTTAGATAAAGATAGTAGTTAGGCAGTAAACTCCTAAACTGGGCGGAGGATGTTCGATTTTATGTTCATGAACTTATTAATGAATGAAATAATTGTAATTAAATATTTGTAATCCACTGAACTGTAAATTTCTAGTACTAAAATTAAAGACTAATATTTGCCTCCGCCACTGTAGATCAACTCTACTAATACAGATAAGAAAATTTATAATGTAGTATATTTTTTGGTTAACGCAACACAGTTAGATTAACACAATATGGTTACAATAGGAATTTTGTCTAGTCTATTCGAAAAGAGAAGATTGACTTGTACACATAACAAAGTTGTCATTAAGAATTCCCTTCGAGCTGGGAATTAGAATAAAGTCCAACGTGCTGGATTAAGCAGAAAAGGTCATCGAACACAAAGAGCTGGGAATAATAAGGCAAGTTACATCTATGCACAATTTACATATTAATTCAAGAGACTCAACAAAACGCAATTGTAAGGATATTTTGACCTGTAATCTGCAGAATCTAAAAACTTTATAAATGTTTATTAGAAAACTATTCCTATCTAAACTTTAAAGAAATTTTTGTCCTGCATCTAATAGCAAGAGAATTTTTGAGGGTACCTTTGATAAATACTTCACTGGATCAGTTGGCTAGATAATTAAATGCTGGTTGGTACAGTGAAGTATTTTTTTTGTTTCGGGTTCAAATCAAAATGAGATTAAAAATTCAGAGTTTTTTTGTATATGAGCATATAGGTATACAAGAATTATGTTATGCTAAAAAAAAATCTTTATTTAAAAAATTCTTCACAAACTTAAAGTACAATTTCCACCTTTCGAAATGTTACATTGTACGCCTTTCTAATTGATCCCCCATAGGTACTGTAAAAATCTCCTGTGTTGATTTTTTTAACAGCCCGTTGAGAGATTCTGGTAAACCGCGCTGGTAAGAACATCTGGTAATTCTCTAAATCTAGATGAACTCTTTCTCGGAACTTCGTTTGCAATTTTTTGCATTTGCAGAATTTTATAAGCCTGACATATCTCCATGTTTTTCATGGCCAGCAAAGGTTTAAAGTTGAGTGAGTTTAGTTCCTCTAAGACTTGGAAGTCTTCCTTTATCGAGGTTTCCTGGGGACTGTCTAACGTTGTAGAAGACATTATATTTTACTTTTAAGTGATGTCTTCTTATTGAACATTGCGAGCGTACTGATAAATACCTATTTATCCAATACTCATTGACTTAAACCGCAGAATCCTGTTATTGTTGATAGAAAAAAAAATTGGTCAACTATAGTTTCTTTTCCAGCCAACTATGTGGAATAAAGGTAAAAAAATGCTTGATAAAACATAGAATTCTTCTATTCTCACGTTTAAGAAATTTATGCAAAATATGTTTTGTTGCTTCCTCATAAGAATCAGTCCCTTCTTCAAACATTCGTAACCTCTAATTTCCTTTCTCACGCAAATCAAATTTAAAAAAATAATTCAAACCCGAGAGTCCTTCTAATCTAGTTTATGCATCGTTAAAAAACTAACACTCGCAAGCAAAAATATAAAATCGCATTTCCCATAAACAGCTGCCTCCAATATTACCACTCGAACAAATATCTAACCTTACGCAAGAATAGCTTACATCGCCTCATTCATTGACCTCTACCTCCATATACCCAAAATCGCATTACGTAATCTTGTACAATTCTTTATCGCCACTCATAGTAAGTTAGTAAAAGCTCCCACAAAAAAACACCGCCTAGAATTAGATTTATATGAAGAAAGTGTCATATGAGTATTCTGGATCAAGTAAAACCGGGTGCAAAGTGCGGAGCACTTTTCTGATATAGATTTTATACTAGCCGGCCGCTTTTTGCACAAATAACTCGATATATGTATGTATCAAGAATAAGATTTATATGAAGAAAATGTCATATGGGTCCTATGGATCAAGCAAAACTGGGTGCATATTTCTATGGAGAAATAGTCGAGCGGTACAAAACGCACCCTATTAAAATTTAAAGTGCAGAGCACTTTTTTCATATGGATTTTATACTACCCGGGTGCTTTTCGCACAGCTCTACTTTTTCTCCATACAAATTTTTGCACCTAGTTTTGCATGATCCAGAAGATCCATATTTATACTACTGAGAATCAATAGTTTTGTTTTTTGGACAAGATCTTGGAGTTTGCTTCAGTCCGTCGTACGTAAGACAACCGCTGCAGTCTCTCTCTGTATTTAAAGGTCAATTTAATTAAAGTATCTTTTTAACAAAAATGATAAAGGTGCTGTAATTTTGAAGATAATGTGAGCGACGGCGAAGAGTGTGGCCCCTCGCTGAATTTTTTTAGCGAGGGTAACACAATCTTAGGGCTACTATCAGTGAACAGGTGACAGGAGACCTTCTCCTATCAATGTTCATTCATCTTCGTTATTAACTGATTAACGGCTATTCAAACAGCTTTTCAAACAGCTCTGATAACAGCTTAACAACTTTTCAAACAGCTCTGACAACAGCTTAACAGCTTTTAAACAGCTCTGAAAATAGGTAAAAAGCTTTCCGAACAGCTCTGATAACAGCTTAACAGCTTTTAAAACAGCTCTGATAAGAGCTTAACAGCTTTTAAGCAGCTCTGATAACAGGTAAACAGCTTTCCAAAGAGCTCTGATAACAGCTTTCCAAACAGCTCTGATAACAGCTTTCCAAACAGCTCTGATAACAGCTTTCCAAACAGCTCTGATAACAGCTTAACAGCTTTTCAAACAGCTCTGATAACAACATAACAGCTTTTAAACAGCTCTGATAACAGCTTAACAGCTTTTAACTAGCTCTGATAACAGTTTTACAGCTTTAAATAGCTCTGAAAGCAGCTTAACAGCTTTTATACAGCTCTGATAACAGCTTAACAGCTTTTAAAACAGCTTTGATAACAGCTTAACAGCTTTTAAACAGCTCTGGTAACAGCTTAACAGCTTTTCAAACAGCTCTGATAACAGCTTAACAGTTTTTAAATATCTCTGATAACAACGTTTCAAAGTGCCATCCAAGACCAGGCAACCACCACCACCGCCCCCAAAAACCACCCACCACCACCACCCGTTGTAGTGGTCAAACATTATTCGTGAGTTCCGGACTTAGTATGGGAATTTACTGTTTACTCACAGCTAATTATAATCTCCCATACAACTTGCACTACTCATCATCATCCAAGTGAACCCAAGAGCAGACACTTTCTGTTTCAAAGGTTAAGGTGACGTCAGAGGTCACGGGCAAATTGCTGCCTCCAAGACCATGTGTCAAATACATATAAATAGTAGTTTTCAGTTGATATTTTGCTCTTTACCCAAACAGATCACTGTTTCTTGGCGAGCTAATTACGCAATAATTTCAATATGAGTTCTAAGGACACTACAAACTTTCTAAAGCCTACGGACGAAAGGAGTAAAGAATATTCATAAAAGGCTCAGTCTACGTCTATGAAATCGATGCTTTCCAGAAATAAAGAAGAAAGCTTTTCATCCAAAAACGAGTCGATTGTCCCCTACCAACAGGTCGAAAAATCAGGATATTCCAACAAAGATCGCAAAAAGTAAAGACGGAGAGATGGTATTTGTGAAAATGGTGCACAACGAACCTTCTAAAGCCACGTTGTTCTAAAGCCATATGGAATATTCATTATAAGCACCAATCTATATCTATGAAATCTTGGCTTTGCTGAACTAAAGATAAAGACTTTAAACTTAAGCTATAATACAATTAAAACAAATTATTTCAATAAATGGCATTATAACCATAATACAATTTTTATTTACAATACATATTTTAGACTAGACTAGACTAGACTTAATATATTTTCTGTGGCATACATCGCTTAATAGTGATAATTGAAGCAAAAATGATTATTGCTCACACCTTTCAGCCATATTTGCCGCTTGCAGATGAAGTAAACCTACTTTCCTTATGTAATCCATTGGCATCCCTTAGATATATATCAGTTGTTTGCTTTATATGCTCTGGCTGTCACATTATGTGTTGAGCTGGGCTGGGTGAATACATATCTAAAAATAGATCACGTGAAACTGCTGCGAAACCTTGATGACCTACGATATCAAAGTGGGATGATACTAATATAGTATGATATGTTGACTTAGATGAGTAGTGAAAGTTGTATGGGTACAGTAAAAGATTTTTCATCAAAATTTTGGTGATAAGGTGTAATGGGACGACCAGTGTTGCCACACGAAATCTTTCTAGAGTACCTTGTTAGCCTAGCCTGAAAGTGATCAACATATCATACTATATTAGTATCATCCCACATTGATATCATAGGTCATCAAGGTTTCGCAGCAGTTTCACGTGATCTATTTTTAGATATGTATTCACCCAGCCCAGCTCAACACATGATAACCCTTGACAGCCAGAGCATATAAAGCCAACAACTGATAACACCAAGCTCCAAACTGGCAAGTAAACGATAGCATATTGTCGCTAAAGGTCTCATCCACCAAGTATACATACCAGCCCAACATAAGCATGATAATTCCAGAGAGCCATAGCATATCAATCAAGCAACTGATAACACAAAGCTCCAAGCTGGCATGTAAACGATCATGTCTACCTCAGTCATGCGTATTAGAGCGAGGCAGATGTTGTGTGTTAGAGCGAAATGGTTGAAATATATGGTATTCACTAAAACTTCCTACTAGATTATGCGCACCCGCCGCACATAAAAGAAACTTCAAGCATCACCAAACTTAACCTATTCTCAAAATATTTGTTAATCCCAGACCTATAGACTTCCTCATTGACCAATATCCATAAGATAATTTCAAGCTATCATGTCCACCTAAAATATGAACACAGATTTATGTTAGAGCGACACAGATGTTTTGGCAGAGTCAGCTGGTTGAAAAGTATGGTATTCACTAAAGCTTTCTAGTATATTATGCACGCCCACCACCCATAAAATAAACTTCGAGCACCCTAAGCTTAACCCAATAATCCGGCAGCGTAATGTTATTGTCATCGATTCAACATTTTTTTATGAATTTCAGTTATATTTAAGCCTTGGATCATGAAGCCGTGCCTTCCTGATACAACACCATTTCGGATGATTATACTTTAGAGGATATACTAAAATATGAAGCGGCATTGCTGATAAGGTTTTTACTGAGCGGAAGACTTTCTAATAGATACAAAAAATCGCTCAACTTGTTTACTTTTCTCAGCTGTGCGAGTTTGTTTGATTTAAAATTTCCAGTCATGCCATTACACTTGAAGACTAAAAATTTTCTAACAAGGCTGCACCTATACAATTTTCATTACTCATATAAGTCATCCTACATTATTATTATAGCTCATCAAAGAGCTTTTAACCAATTCTCAACTTACTTGCTTACAAAAATAGTTTGGACTTGAATTATTAGTAATATGAATTACATCAGAAAAGGTATGATCGCTAATATTACGAAAGCCATATCTCGTAGAGGATTTCTGATAAGACTTTTCAGTACACGCACAACTCTACACCGAAAATTTTCTAGGCTTTAATTTCCATTCTTACCATCCCAAGCAGCCGTGATCTATTTTTAGATATTGAATATCATGATCACTCTTGTTTATAAAAGATACATATAGACCACATCTTACGTTATAGTTGTTGTTGATTTTTTATCAGCAAAAGAAATTTTCAATTATAAGTACTCATCTAAGACAAAATATCAGTTGTTGTTTTTCAGCTAAAGAAATTGGAATCTTTCATAAATTTGTTTACTTTACTCGGGTCTGTGCGAGTTTTGTTTACATTATTCGACTGGGATTTTGTTTACATTTTTCGGCTGTACGAATCTGTTTACATTACTCGGACGAATATATCTATGCAAGGAGCTAAATTGTAAACATTACACTTGAAGAGCAAAATTAGGCAAAGGCAACATATCTACTTACATTCACCCAACCACCTTCGCCTGATCTATTTTTTAGATATATCATCCAATGGTGCCATCTTGCTCATAAAAGACGCCTACAGATTAATATCATGAAATCTTTAATCCACAACTTAGGTTATAGTTGTTGTTGCTTTTGGTTTTTCAAGCTACTAATATTAATTACACCGAGAAGGTAAGATCACTAATATCTTGAACCGTCAGGCGCGTATATTAGGGGGTCACAGTGGTCATGACACCCCCCCCCCCCCCCCCCCCTCCAAAGCGCTACCTAACCTTCGCGGTGAATTCCATGTGGCGCTGGATTGTAGAGCGAGCTGTTAAAGTTTAACAGGAAGATTTTAGTATGATACGCTTTGTTTGTCTTCTTATAAGTAGTAATAGTGGATTGGGTATAATAGTCATTCTCTCGTAGCTCTTCGTCTTTTAAAGGTGTACAAATTTTTTAGAATTTTCTTGCGTTTTAATATATCTAGTGTCGAAAAGTCATCTATCGTAACTAGCACAGGATAGTAAAGTACTTTTGGAATGCATATTTATTTTAGTATTTGATTTTTTAGAAAATGGCACGTAATGCCTAGCAGCCCAGCTATGAAGATGCTTTTATATTTTTGTTGCGCCAATTAAAAAGTTTAGAAAGTGTTATTGTTTCTACAAAATTGGTTAGAGATCATAATTTTTTTACCAATCTGATTTTCCGATGGTAGACAGCAGCGGGAAATTCGCTATCAAAAAAGGTAGACGAAAAATTGGGAGTACAATCGCAATGACAGGCAGTGAGCGGCGATTGTGAAAGAAGAAGATACTGAAATTTCATTTGTTATTAGTTTTGAGCGTTTTGAAACAAATTTTATCGAAAATATTTTATATTATTTTGAAAGAATTGCAATGGACCAAAGTGCGGAAAGGAAAAATTTAAAATACAGAAATTAACTAAATTAAATCAAACTAAATGCCAAAAATATCACAATTTTACCATTTGTATTTAAGTGCCTCGAAATATCCATCCATACCATGTCTTTTTTGTCAACTCGTCTATACTGGTTGTCTTGTATATCATAAATTATTTTATGACTTCACAATTCCTCAATCAATTTTTCATCAAAATTCATTATTTTAAAATTGCCGCGATATCCTACAACCTTGACAAAAATAAATGCCACAACAAGTTCATTCGTTTGATTTTGTTGGTAGTACTGCAGCGACGACGGAAAAATTAGAAATTGATCAATCCCGACGGCAACTTCGTCGACAGCTGACCGTCGCCCGTCGTAATTTGAGCATTCGCATAAGACTATACACTCAGAGAAAAAACCATAGTCAAATTACCGAAGTGGGTTTGGGAAAAAAATTTTGTATGGAAATCTAAAACTTGGGCAAAATTATAATAGTTCTTGTTTAAGTTATACGTGGTTAAGGTTTGTCAAGATGCCTAAAATAAATTTGGTAATTAATCAAAACCGTTAGGTAAATTTTTACAAAATTTTTGTAATTTTTTCCTAAATTATGAATTGTTTTAACTAAGTATCATATGCAAAAATTTGCCTTTAATCTTTAGATAATTTGTCAAATTGTATGCTTAAATTTTTGCCTTATACTTAGGCAAAACTCCTAAGCAAACTTGTACTTTACGCAATAACGTGCTAACTGTAGCCGTTAAAGAGTTATTAACTCATAACCTATTTAGGTCATATCGAAATTAGCCGATATTTTTTTTAAATAACGCGTTTTCAGTCACTAAGGGAACAAATTGTTATCTACGAGAATAGGTTTGAGAATAGGTTAAGAGCTAATAACCCTTCAACGGCTGCATATACCACATTGGGTGCACTAAGTCAAATTAAAGAGGAGAGTCCATAGTATATAGTTTTTATGAAAAAAAATTATTATTAACCACTGTTTTGCAAAAAAAAAACATAGAGGTCAAAATAAAAAAAAACGTAAGAAAATCCAAAATTTTTAGTTAAGACCACAATAACTGCTAAGAGGATTACCGGACTGAGTAGTCGTGGGAGAGGTCATGAAGTTTTGCATACAATCAGCTTTAGATGGTAAAAATACACCCTATACTTTTTAAGGCAAAGGATAAGGATAATAATTTGTAAAAAAAACCAAGTGACCTAAAATCTCCAAAGATTTTCTCCTTGTGATTTATTAAACTTTGATTGCGTAGAGATTGGTTTTAAAATTCACAGCTGCATGAAAAGAAATTTTACATCCTAGTTTCATCATTTTCGAGTTATATTAATTTGTAGATAAAGTCAATATCGATATACAAAATCTTTAAATCTACAGTTCCAAGTTAGAACTGTGTACAAATTTTCAAAGTCTTAGGACTTATGTAGGTACTCATTGATATCAACTGATACGCATATTACTTTGAAGGTTTCATCTAGTGATAACAATTTCAGAGGAATATCTGAATCTGGATATGAAATATTATATAAGAATGTAATAACATGTATACGTGAAATTCACAAGACTCTTCCAGTAGTGTAGCTATGACAGTTCTGGCCCACTTTTTCCATACAAAAAGTGTCCGGAAAATTCCAACTATTTTGGTGGATCTCTATGGGTTCTGGGGAGGGGGGGAGGGGATGGGGGATGGGTCTGAGGTCGCATTTGTACTGAAAATTTGAAATCATCTAGAAGTTTTCTTTTAGGAGGATACTTATGCCAACAACAACAACCAAAGTAGAAAGGTATGTTGACTTGGATATGTCCGATAATAAAATTCTGAATAATGTAAACAAAATCGCAGCCTACTCGGCTGTAAACAAATTGAGCGATATTCACGCAACACACACACACACACACACACACACACACACACACACACACACACACACACACACGCGCGCACACGCGCGCACACACACACACACACACACACACACACACACACACACACACACACACACACACACACACACACACACACACACACACACACACACACACACACACACACACACACACACACACACACACACACACACACACACACACACACACACACACACACACACACCAGGGGACAGGTGGCTGGTAATTTGATATCGCCTCTTCGCGCAGTGTCTAGTCTACATCACAGGCCTGGGGAATTCCTTTCCTACCGTCTGGCTGACCAGGGTATGACGTCATCTGGTTGGCTGATCCGCGTCAGCTGATTAAGCTCTGTCATAGCTGATTTTTTACATAAATAATGTTGGATTTTTTTTTGCTGGAATCGAACCGAGAACACTTGGTTTTGTAAAATCCGATGCGCTCTACCATGAGACCATGGAGGTGTTGTATGAATATTCTTTAAAGTTGCTATATATGGGTAGAGTTCTATACCAGAGTTTTTATCTAGAACTCTCGGCGCCACCATCGCTAGGTGGTTTGAGTACATACTAAATGTGGGCTTGTGCCTTGACTGTACTGGTTTATGTCTTGGATGCACCATTGTGCCTTGACTGTGCTTGTTTATGTCTTGGATGCACCTTTGCTCCTTGACTGTACTGGTTTATGTCTTGGATGCACCATTGAGCCTTGACTGCGCCCTAGTGTGATTAACCGGTACTACCAGCATGCTCCGGGATGTGTCATTTGGTCTTGACTGCACCCTAGTAGGTATAGGGTCAGTTTGGCCAGACAGACGTGACGTCACCGACCCTGAGGTCATTGACCTTTGACCCTTGACCTTTGACCCTTCTCAGCCTAAGCAAATTCGTTGGAATTCATCCTGTGCAATGATTATTTTAGCAACAGGATCATTCATGTTTACAAACCGTTGCTGTAAAAGCGCAAGCAAACTCTTGAGGAGCACCAGTCAGTTTTAGTGAGTCTCAGCGATAGTTTAGAAACATAAAAATAAAATAAAAATGACAACCGCGCTAGTAATTAAAAGTTTTTCAGTAATTGAAAATTTGCGAAAAGATGTGTTGAAGTGTTTAAAAAATTCAGATAATAAAGACTATATTGTTAAAAAATTCCACAGAAACATACATAAATTTCAAGTTGCATTTCGGAAGTGCAATAAGAGTGCTAGGAAACGACATTTCGAGAGCTGTCTCGAGCAAATTAAAGCATTGAGAGCACTATTGAGAACTCCCCGTCGTCGAGGTGGAGGAATTACTCGCATAAGAAGAAGTGATTTTGTAAAGTGGGAGGAAATAAAGACAGCGTTTGCAGACAGAATTCGACAAGGTGTTCTTGCAAATTTAAAGCATATCGATCCGAAGCTATTTATGCAAGACCCTGCCAAATTATTTACGCGCCGCATTAAGAATACATTAAAACATTATTTTATTATTAAAGTTTCTACAACGTTTTGCGGTGAATTTGTTAAAGAAACTGGTGACAATGAAATTATAAAAGACATTAAATATTTCCAAGCGAGAACTGCTCCAATTAGTGCAGATGATAATTTGGAGGAGTGGTTTAAATTAAAGATTTTGGATCCAATACACCCTCAGCTGGAAGAATTCCAGGAAAAAGACAGTGGCTGGGCACTGCACTCAATAATACATCTAGCAGTACACATCAACAAGTTTGGGCAGCTTCGAGGATCTTCGTATATACCTCTACCAAAGAATATTACATCAAAGAAAGCTTGCATCAATGTACAAAATAATGATAACGCTTGCTTCGCGTGGGCCGTAACATCAGCGCTATATCCTACAAATGTTCATTCTGAAAGGACCTCATCATTTCCTCATTACTCTACAGTACTAAATTTAAGTGGGATAACATTTCCCATGACACTTAAGCAAATTACGCAATTTGAAGACAAGAACGAGATATCAGTAAACGTATTCATCCTAGAGAAAGAGCGTTCCTTCACCACAGTTCCAGTTAGACTTACGAAACACAGGATGGAGCGATATGTAAATCTCTTAATGCTACAAGATGACTATGATCAGGCTGATGATCATATGGATAACGATGATGATGATGGTAGATATCATTTCTGCTGGATTAAAGATCTTTCCCGACTAATATCGAAGCAAACTTCAAAACATGATGGTAGACGGTATATATGCGACAGATGTTTGCTCTACTTTTACTCTGAAGAAAAATTAACATCACACACTCCCGAATGCGAGAAGCAAAACGATTGCAGAATTATGTTTCCATCAGAGGAAAAGAAATGGTTGGAATATAAGAATTATAACCATAAGAATCCAGTCCCGTTTTGTGTGTATGCTGATTTTGAATCAGTATTGAAGCCGATTCAGGGAAACGATCAAAATACACAGCGAATCCAGGAACATGAAGTTCACAGCATAGGATTCTATTTCCACTGCAAACATGATGCTAAGCTCTCATATTATAGAGCATATCTAGGCAAGGACTGTCAAAAATGGTTTGCATTAGAATTGCAAAAGATTGCATCCATAGCTGTATAGGAGAAGCTGAACATCAGGCCAATGCAGCCCCTGACTAAAGAGGAACGGCGTTCACATATGGAAAATACTTGCTGCCATATATGTGAAAAAACGTTTGCAGCCGATGAGGAACGAGTCCGAGACCATTGCAACTTAACAGATAAATACTGAGAATCATAATGCGATTCATTTTTTTCATAAATTCTTTTAACAGGAAAATACCGAGGGCCAGCGCACAATGCATGCAATCTGATGTATCAAGATTGCTCCATAGTTCCAGTCATTTTTCACAATTTATCTGGATATGATGCCCACTTCATTATTAAGGATATAGCTACATCTTTCCCAGGAAATATTGATCTCTTACCAATAAACAAGGAAAGATATATCTCGTTCACCAAGCATATGGACGGCAGCTACATAAAATTCAGATTCATCGATTCCTTCCGTTTTATGGCTGAATCTTTAGATAAGCTATCATCATTGCTGCCAATGGATAAATTAAACATTACAAGATCAGTATGGCAGGGATTGGATGATGACACTATCAAACTTCTTACGCGCAAAGTGTCTTCCCATATGATTTTATTGATGATTGGGATAAATTGGATTTCCTGAACTTGCCAACACAGGAAGCATTCTACAATAAACTGACTGACAGTGCTATATCCCCTGATGACTACAATCATGCTGAAAAGGTCTGGCAAAAATTTGAAATACAAACACTTGGTGAATATTCAGATCTATACCTTAAGACTGATGTTCTCCTATTGGCCGATGTGTTTGAGAACTTTCGAGAAGTGTGCATGAAGACATACAATTTAGATCCAGCACATTATGACACCATGCCAGGCCTAACATGGGATGCTATGCTAAAATACACTAATGTGAAATTAGAGCTGTTAACCGACGTAGATATACTGCTATTCATAGAGAGAGGCATTCGAGGTGGTATAAGTCAATGTTCGAACAGATATAGTAAAGCAAATAACAAATATATGGATGATTTTAAGCCTGAGGAGAAAGAGAAATACTTGATGTATTATGATGTGAATAACCTTTATGGATGGGCCATGTCACAGCATTTACCAACCGGAGAATTCAAATGGGTTGATGTTCCCAATATTGACGTTTCCGAAATTCCTGATGATTCTCCAACTGGATACATATTCGAAGTCGACTTGGATTATCCTCAACATCTACATGATAAACATAAGGAGTTACCGTTTTGCTCTGAGCATGCAGCACCACCTGGAGCGAAATTAGAAAAGCTTCTGGCAACATTACATCCAAAAATTAAGTATGTTATACACTATCGAAACTTGAAGCAATGCTTATCACATGGACTCATCCTGAAAAAAGTGCACCGGGTTCTTCAATTCGACCAATCAATTCAATTTAATTCAATTTATTCAACAATAGGCATTGTACAAATGAGAATAGAAATTCTTTTGTGTTGTACAAGTTAAAACAATATAATTAATAAGATAAGAAGAAATCTTATACTATAAAGTTACACTAACTTACAGCTAGACCTACAAAACTACAAAGCTAAGAAAGAATAAGGAAAAAAAAAGAATATATAAGAAATAATAAGAAAAAAAAAATAAATTAAAATATGGAATTACTCTAGGAAGAATAGTAAATCAATGCATTTTGATTGAAGGTGGTCAATGTGCTTGACAAAAGCGATCTTCGCAACGAAGCTGGCAATGAGTTCCACAATTTGATAGCTTGGATGAAAAACAGGCATCTACTAACGAGGTAATTAGCATTAGGCAAAATAAGGGTCATTTTTCGGCTGGACCGAGCGAACGTAAGTAAGTCGAACAGGTATTTAGGTTGCGCAAATTTGATAATTTTAGCCACATATGAAATCAGTCGAAGCTGCAAGTAAGCTTCAAGAGTACAACCGAAGACTGAAGAAGCATGTTGCGAAACATGATCAAATCTACGAAGGTTATATATATACCTAATCATGGAATTAAATGCAGTTATAAGCATCCTCCAGCAGACAGAATCAAGCCTACCATAGATCTCACACCCATATGTTATTAAGGGAACCAGTAGTGTCCGCACTAAATGCAATCTGGTTTGAGTAGGCGTAAAGGAGCCTGTGACCCAAAGCGAACGAACGCCACCGTAGATTCTACGTATGATAAACTTAATGTGATCGTTCCACTTCAGGGTCTTATTAAAAATTACGCCGAGATTACGAACCGATTCAACATATGGAATTAAGTTGTTATTAAGAATGATCGGAGGGAAGTACGACGTGTCAATAGAAGTCTTGTAAATAACCAAAGCCTTCGATTTCACTGGATTGATGAGGAGATTGTTTAGGATGGTCCACTGGTGGATTCTCTCGAGGTATTCATTCAAACAGCTAATGCCATCCTCAATTAAACCAATAGGCCTAGATAGATACGCCTGCACATCATCTGCAAAGAGGTGCATTTGACAATGCTTAGGACAGGTAAAAATATCATTTATGAACAAAGAAAAGAGTAATGGACCAAGGATTGATCCCTGAGGAACCCCAGATATAACAGAAAGTGGAGCTGAATGCCTATCAGATGAAAACACCATTTGCATACGATGAGTAAGATAGGAATAGACAAATTTTGTAGCCTGCACCGAGAATTGAAAATTATCAGTTTCTTGCAAAGCAGTGAGTGATCAACAGTATCAAAGGCCTTGGAAATATCAAGAAAAATTAAACCCGTAAATTTATCTCATATGAGCGAGAGGTGCAAGAAGATGAGGAAGCAGAAAACGGATAAATTTTGGATTAATGCCATCGATACTCGTTGCATTTGACTTAATACTGCAAGCTGCATTAAATTTGTCAACTTCGGTAACGCGATTGAAGCTAAATGTATTGGAAGCATGCGGATTCATTGAGGAAATATCGATTACATTACCATTATACATTCTCGCATGAGATAGAAACTGTCTATTAAGTTCATCAGGATCTTCAGTGCAACCAACATTTCTAGAGGAACCAATACCTAGAGATTTTAAATTCTTCCAAAGTTGTTTAGTAGGTACATTGGTATTTAGAATAGATGAGAAATATATTTTCTTCGCTCGACGGACGGCATTAGTAACTTGATTACGCAAGGATCGAAATTGATTCCAAAAAACTGTAAGTCGGTATCGTTTCCATACAGTGTAAGACCTATTGCGCAACTGAATCAAGTGTTTAATATTTTCTGAAAACCAAGGACAATCCCTGCGCCTAACACGTTTTGTGACAAGAGGCACATACTTTTCGTGACGATAATTGATCGCATCAATTACCAATTCAACTTGGTCATTAACATCGGCAAGATAATTGACGTTATCCCAAGGGAAGAAAGTAGCTTCGTGATGAAGCTCATTTAAATTAATCGCATTATAATTACGGAAGGAAATGGAACTCGGAATAGAAGGTGTCTGCAGATGGAAGTTATATATGAGAAAAATAAGGTCATGGTCTGATATACCCGGCAATGAAGCTTGGTTCATGAAAATGATTTTTGACTGATCAGCGGTTAGAAAAATATCAAGGAGTGAAGAGGTTGTATTGGTAACCCGTGTTGGTTCGCTAGTAGGTCTATAAAGACCTACAGATAAAATAAAGTTATCAAATGAGTCTAAGCTAGAACCATCAAAAAATTTATGTTAAAATCGCCACATATTATGACGTCACAAAACTGCGGAACAATGTGGGTAAGATCATTTTTGAGATTATCGAGATTGATGTGAGGTGGTCTATATACGCACCCAATGAGACATTTATCGAGACCTGAACCAAGCTGACAAAAGATATATTCAGCACCAAGGATAGACCTTTCACTACACAGGACAGGTTTATAATGATATCCTTTCCTGAAGTATATGGCAACACCACCACCAGTGCGGCATGAGCGATCATTACGAACAACTTCATATCCGGGTATCTCAACAAGTAGTCTATTATTCAGATCAGGCTTAAGCCATGTTTCAGAAACACAGATCACGTCCACATCAGAACCCTCAAAAATCATTCGCAATTCATCAATGAGCATGCTTCTTGCATTGAGGTGACAGATTTTCAATCCATTACTTTGCCTAGAAAGTATATTAATAATTTTGGGAATACTATCTGATCCATCCAAGCGATTCATATTAGTCACCATCAAATAAAAACCAATAAAAATCATATGAAAGATTAAATCAAGCACATAGCCAAGCGCAATTAATGCATAAGAAAACAGATTAATTAATAGGCGGAAGTTAATGTTTACAATAATTAGATAGAAAAAAATCATGACAAGAAAAATACTGAGAACTCCCTCAATTAGATAAGAAAAGGTACTTAATAGAAATCTAATAATTAATCTAAATGACAGTTTAAACAATATGAAACAATCTGATGAAACATATTTAAGTAAATTCATTAATTCAGTTAACCTAAACCTAACAAATTCATGCAAGCTAAAAACGACTGAGAAGCGAATCATCCTCGATAACATCATCAGGTACCGCATCCAATATCCAAAATCAAATCAATCCATAGCAATCAACTATAGGGCATCCAAGGTCAAAATTCGTTCAGCAGCTAACCCATGCGGCCTCCGGACCCACACATACCCCGACTGAGAATAAACATTGAGTAGTTGTTTTTGTTTTTTTAGTAAAAGGGCCTTGCGCAGAATTAGATAATTTAATGTTGTAAGACTCTCATTGATGTAAATAAGAGGCGAGTCGGAACTGGTATCTATAGCCTCTATGCCGACATCCCGTAAACATAAGCATTTGTTTTTAATATTGTTCTTTCGCAAAAATAAAGTTTTTCGGGTTGCTGTGAGAAGAGCTTGGCTTAAACCATATATTGACTTAAATACTACCAAACGGATGGAGGCTACAAGCGATCATGAGAAGGACAGCTATAAAAAGATGAATAATGCAGCTTTTGGTAAGACCATGGAAAATGTACGCAAATATAGCGATATCAAGCTTTGCGTAAAGTGGGAAGGTCGCTATGGTGCAAAAGCTCGGATTGCGGCACCCAACTTCCACAGTGCAACGATATTTGATGAGAATTTAGTTGCTGTGGAATTAAGGCGACTCAAAATCTTATTCAATAAGCCTCTCTATATTGGAATGGCAGTTATGGAAATTTCAAAGATATGCCTCTACGATTTCCATTACAGTTTTATGAAGCGTCAATTTCGAGAAAAATGTAAAGTTATGTATACAGATACAGATTCTCTAATATATGAACTTGAAGAGAAAAATGCATATGAGTTCATGGCTGAAAATATAAATAAATTTGATAACAGTGATTACCCGGAAGATAACCAGTTCGATTTACCGCTCATGAATAAAAAGATTCCTGGTCTAATGAAGGATGAGTTGAATGGGAAAATCATGAGCGAATTTGCAGGCTTGCGCTCGAAAATGTACAGTCTACGTATAAATGATGGTAAAACTGTAAAGAAAGCAAAAGGAGTAAAGGCTAATGTAGTACAGAGGCATATCAATTTCGAAGACTACGTCGAATGCTTAAATAACAAGCGAATATTAACTGCTAATCAGAGCTCCATACGACCCCATAACCATAGCGTGTACACTGTCAGTCAAAAGAAGATCGCATTGAGTCCTTATGATAATAAGCGACATATTATGAGCGGAACGACGGATACTCTACCATAGGTCATTACTCCATTTCATCAGATCAACAAGTGGCAACCGCAGAAATAATCTAAGTCTAGTGTAAATAATAAAATCTATTATAGTTTTAGTGTTATTTATTAAAGTAATTTGCATTATAGCTGCATGTATAAAGTATTATAATTATTTTAAATTGTTAAATGTTTTCCAAGAATTGTGTTTTGATGAAAATCAGAGCCATTTAACGTAAGCTTTATCTCCACTCTTCTTTAAGATTTTCTCTACGAGATATAGGTTTGGGTGTTTAACTTTCAGCAGCTCCAATTCATAAAAGCCTCCTGTGATTGGATTTCCTTGATAATCTTCCAGCCGATATGTGATGGGGTTTGTGTTTTGAACTTTAATAATTTTAAAAATCTCAGCTGTCCAGTTTGGTGTATAGCCTTTCTCAAATATATGCTTGTATTTGCTGATGCGTACAAAATTCCCAACTTTATACTTTGCAGGAACAACAATTTTTATATGATTGTATACAGTTGAAAGCAGTTGTTTCTCATTGGAGGTGTTGATATCACGTGGTCTCATTTTCGTAGTTCGATGTATTCTTGAGTTGTATTCAGTGAGCAGTTTCTTCACCATACCAATCCACTGATAAGTTCCATTAAAGCTGAATTCCTTCCACATCATATCCTTCAGAGTTCGGTTAAATCGTTCCACTATTGATGCTTTGAGGAAACTGTACGTAGAGTAATGATTAATTGCATGCTTCAGCATTAGATCTTTAAAGAGGTTGTTGTAGAATTCCTTTCCATCATCAGTCTGCAGGTTTTTAGGTATTCGTCCCTCGATTAATATAGATTGCATGGCATCTTTTACTTCTACCAGTTTTTCTTTTAATTGGAATTGCCCATGCATATTTGGAGAAGGTATCAATTACTGTCAGCAGATAGCGGTAACCCTTGTTCACATACTTGTAGGGATCCATTTCAACCAAGTCTGCCTGCCACAAGTCATCTAGTCCTTTGATAATCACACGACGTCGTTTAAAATTTTTTCTCGCTGGCTTATGCAGCTCATTTACCACTTGTCTCTTACTCATCGTAATTATAAATGAAACAGATTTCTCAAGAGTTTTTACTCATATACACCATCTTTTGGTGTCACGTCTTTCTTATTTATTACTGAGGTAAACAGATAGTTTTCAATCTTCGCGATTTCGTCATTGATATATAGCGTTAAATTTACCACCTCTATATTAATAGTTTTTCTTATTTCTTCCACACTTATTTTAATTTTCTTGTCAACATAGTCTTTGGTAGTAGCATCATAATTTTCAAGAGGCTCACCAAGTCGTTTTATACACTTTAAGTTCAGATCGTAGTCTCCGTTTATCGTTAAATTAAATCCAATACCCCGCTCACCTTGTTCACCACCTGGACCCTGAGCTCCTTGTTTACCAGCTGGGCCTTGAATTCCTTGTTCACCGACTAGTCCCTGAGCTCCTGTTGTTCCACGTTCACCTGGTTTCCCAAGATATCCTCGCTTAGAGAAACGCCCAGACTTGTCAACGCTCTTCTGTAGATTGTGTAGAAGTATGGTAATGGAGTAAACTATAATATCTGCTTCTCGCAACTCCTCCAGGATAGATACAATTTCATTGTTGTGACTGTTGTTTCCAGCCTCCTTTGATGCCATTAGAAGGCGCAGTCTATCCACTAATTCATTTGGGTCATCCCAGTAAATGTGATCAATGTTTTCCTTAGGCAGACGCATTAGTCCCATACCTTAATGCTGTATAAGCTTACTGATTATAGCTTTATACTTAGCCGCTCTAGTACCTTTTATTTGCCCATCTTCGGCATAGTCACGTTTATATGCATTGGTATCTCTCAAAATAGATCCATAGTTAGTTAAATCCTCTTTAGTATATAGACTTTTTACAGGATCTTTCATAAATAGCAGCTCACATAACCCCAAAGTTGTTTTATACTTCTTCCCCTTGATAACAATATTTCCTATATCATCAACATCAAACGTTGAATTACCGATTCTCCACGCGCGCGTTGTCATCATAGTAAACTCCATAGGTTGGATCAATTTTAGGGCTATTATCAGTGAATAGCTTTAAATAGTTTGAAACTATGTATCCAGACGTATCGGGGGAGGTGACAGGAGACGTTCCTGTCAATGTTCTTGAATGTTTAGGTGTTGCGAATTCTTCTTCAGATGTTAAGGAATAATCTCCATAATTTATAGGTGTGCTAGTAGCCTCCATTTTCATATATTTTCGTTTTGGAGGAGTAAAAGGTTCCACAATTTCGTTGTCTTCTTCTTCTTTTTCTTCTTTTGGTTCCAATTTGACTGGTGGCTCATTTTTGACGCTTGTAACAAACTCTTTTAAGGGTTTGGTGATTGGCTTGAAAGTTTCTTCAAGTTGAGCTTCTACTTCAATCCTACCCATCTTTAGAGCTTTAAATTTCTTTCGCACTGCATTCCTTGTCTTGATGATTTCGTTTAATAGATTTTCATTCATCTTCGATATTAAGTGAATAACAGCTTTCCAAACAGCTCTGATAACAGTTTAACAGCTTTCCAAACAGCTCTGATAACAGCTTAACAGCTTTCCAAACAGCTCTGATAACAGCTTAACAGTTTTCAAACAGCTCTGATAACAGCTTAACAGCTTTTCAAACAGCTCTGATAAGAGCTTAACAGCTTTTAAACAGCTCTGATAACAGCTCAACAGCTTTCAAAAACAGCTCTGATAATAGCTTAACAGCTTTAAAACAGCTCTTATAACAGCTTAACAGCTTTCCAAACAGCTCTGATAACAGCTTAACAGCTTTTCAAACAGGTCTGATAACAGCTTAACAGCTTTTCAAACAGCTCTGATAAGAGCTTAACAGCTTTTAAACAGCTCTGATAACAGCTCAACAGCTTTCAAAACAGCTCTGATAACAGCTTAACAGCTTTAAAACAGCTCTTATAACAGCTTAACAGCTTTCCAAACAGCTCTGATAACAGCTTAACAGCTTTTCAAACAGGTCTGATAACAGCTTAACAGATTTTCAAACAGCTCTGATAACAGCTTAACAGCTTTTCAAACAGCTCTGATAACAGGTGAACAGCTTTAATCTTCAGCAGGTCCACAGGATTCGGTGTGCTTTCGTCTGAGTTACAACTTCGACTTATGAAGATTTCGCATGTTTCATCCTTTTATAGTACAATGAAGGTACCAAATCCTTTACGGTAGCGCCCCTTGTTTAATAGCTATACTTATCAATCATCAAGAAACCATATTCATCCTTCCAACTCTCAGCACAGGCTCTTCGAAATTTATCAAACTTCATGTCTGTATTCACATGATAATTATAGATATGTTTCAAATTCAAGTCATCTTGCTTGAATAAGATGATTAAATTAGCATTGTCACGTATTAAGTGCTTTGGTATATGCGTATATGTTCGACAGAGATAGAAGCTGTGTATATCTTCGTGACGACCCATGCAAAAATAGGATCGCACATTATTTTGCTTTTTACATGCCACATCATCGAAAATAAACACGGAATGTGATTTGGCTTCCTCTGGATGTAGAACGTCGCAGTTGTTTGAGAATGTATAATACCCCAATCCTGATATGGGAGTCATCATTCGCTTCAAGTATTCATACTTTGGTTGATGTAAAGATTTCGAATATATGTAAATATTTTCATATCTCAGACCATTGGGATGTTCCAGCAAACTTATCATAACATTAGTTTTTCCACAATTGTTTGGTCCAACAATGATGCTCCTTATACTATTAGGCAATAGGGGACCATGCTTCTTTTTCACCTTCATAACAGCTACATCAGCATTTCGAACAGGAAAAGCTTGTTGTTGTTTAATGAACCGCATGTTGAAGACAAACGGGGTTCCTATAAATACACCTGCTTATATTACATTTCAACAGTATCATCGGAACCTTATAAGATGTCGGATCACAAAACGAAACGCCCCAGAAAATCTTTGAAAGGGGCAGAGGACTATTAAATTCAATCATCAACAAATTACCTGTAGAATTACATCTACTGGGATACCAGTACTGTGGACCAGGAACAAAGTTACAACAAAGATTGGCGAGAGGAGATCCAGGCATTAATCCACTGGACGCAGCCTGCAAGGAACACGATATAGTATACTCGCGACATAAAGATACAAGTGATCGACATATAGCTGATAAAATATTAGCTGAAAAAGCCTGGCAGCGTGCAAAATCTACGGATGCAAATTTGAGTGAACGTGCTAACGCTTGGCTTATAACAAACGCAATGAAGGCTAAAATTAAGCTAGGTATGGGTCTTAAGGCTAAAAATAAACGCCAACCCACATTCCGCGAAGCAGTACGAAATGCACGTAAAATTTTAAAAGTAAAAAAACCAAAAGACTTGATGGAAGCTACAAAAATAGCTTTTAGTGCAGCTAAATATATTGTGAAAACAAAGAAAAAATCAATTAAAACTCCACGAGCGATACCTGTACCAAAGATTGGTGGGGCACTTCCGTTCCTCATCGCGTTGTTTGCTGGGCTTTCAGCATTGGGAGCACTATCAGGAGGTGCAGCAGGCATAGCTAAAGCAGTAAATGATACCAGTGCGGCAAAGGCAAAATTGGAAGAAAGCAAACGTCATAACCAAGCAATGGAAACTATAGCGGTTGGTAAAGATGGAAACGGGCTGTTCCTGAAGCCGTACAGAAAAGGACTTGGACTCTATCTACAACCTCAACCAAAAAACTATTAAAGACGCTACCCAAAAGACCGCTAAATGAGTTGGATTTTCACAAGTATACCACACACTTGTCGCACTTCAGAGGAGTATTTATGCGTGATAATCTACCTAAAAAGCCGTGGAAGCGAGAAAGCGGTATTGTTAACTTGGACATTTCAACTGGAGCAGGTACACACTGGGTAGTACTACAAGAAAGGTGATAACATCGAATGCTTTGATAGCTTTAGCAATCTCCAACCGCCAAGGGAGCTCATTAACTACTTGGGTAGTAATATTACGTACAACTACAGTTCTTATCAGAACTATGATGCAGTAATTTGCGGTCACTTATGTTTAGAGTTTTTATATAATTGTTATAGCTATTAATTGTTATCTATAAATAAATGTATCTATATTGAAATTGTGGCAGTTCATTATCAACCATCATGTCATTAACACTTACTCTCACGGGAAATTCATCTGTACTCACTGCTGAGTACTTTCCTCCGCTGGAGCTAGCAATAGATTATGTTTGTGGATTAATTGATTTTCAAACATAAAACTCTATACCAAATATTGATGTGAGCAATAATCTGGTTCATGTAGGGAATGAGGTTGTTGAGATACCTGTTGGATCCTATGAGATTGATGATATAGCAAAATATGTACAAGAATACTTGGATAAAGAAGGGAGAAGGATAAAGGTTGCGATAAAGGCTAACGATAATACATTGAAGAGTGAAGCTAAGGCAACTGAAGAAATACATTTTGAAAAACAGAGATCCATAGCTCCTCTGCTAGGATTCAGTAAAAAAACTTATCTGCTAATATAGTGCATACATCAGAGTTGCCAGTCAACATCATTAAAGTAAATACTATACGCATCGAATGTAATATTATATCAGGATCATTCTTCAACAACACACAAGTACACACTCTCCACAAGTTTTCACGGAACGTGGGGCCTGGGAATAAAATAGTGGAGGTACCCAAAAATGTAATCTATTTGTCTGTGAACACCAAACGTATAAATTCTCTAACATTGAAGCTCCTTGACCAAGACGGTGACTTAATCAACTTCAGAGGAGAGACTATAACCATCAGGTTACATTTGAAGCCACAGCATGTAGATATACAATAATGATAAATACGAGTTCGGAGCAAACAAGATCATTAGTCAGCGGAAAACCTTGAAGCGGCCAAGACCTACATTAACACCTGCAAATACAGCATATTTACAATCGATAGGCTTAACGCTGAAACAATGAATAAAGGAATACTAGATATTGCACCAGACGCTCGCTTTGATAACAGTGTTACTAAATTTGAACATCACTCCTATTCACCATTTCTAACATCATTTAAAAACAGCGATGAAATCCGTATCTCTGCACATCATCAGGACTTGAATCTTCTACCCAGCAGGAGCTTTCTTTACATTGAGGGGTCGCTAACAAAGCTGGATGGAACCGTGTCAGCAACCGCAAAATTAGCTAACAACGCTCTACCATTTATTTTTGAGGAAGTACGCTATGAATTGAATGCAGTGGATATCGATCGTACAAGAAATCTTGGGATTGCGACAACATTAAAAAACTATGTATCGCTAAATGCAAATGTAAGCAGGATACTACTCAACGGCAGCTGGTCACCAGATTCATCCGTTATACCAGCCAATGGACTGTTTAACTATTGTGTACCTCTGAAATAATTATTGGGATTCGCTGAAGATTTCAAGAAAATTCTGATAAATTCCAAACATGAACTCATATTGATCCGGAGCAGGACAGACAATAATGCCATTATATCACCTACTGATGTGGTGAAAAGTGAAATTACCAAACTTCAATGGAGCATTCCGCATGTTACAGTATCCGATGATGAAAAGCTGCAACTATTTAAAATTATCGGGAGAGGTCGCCCGATACAAATACCATTCCGCAGCTGGGACATATATAAGTATCCAGTACTACCGGAATCTACGCATCAAACCTGGTCAGTTAAGACTTCCACTCAACTGGAGAAACCTCGATTTATCATCTTAGCATTACAAACGGATCGAAGGAACGATAAAACCAAAGATGCAAGCAAGTTTGATCACTGCAAACTCACCGATGTTACAGTTCATTTGAACTTAGAATCATATCCCTATGATGATTTGAATTTGAAATTTGATTTGAATAGATACGCATTGCTGTATGAGATTTATATAAAGTTTACACAATCATACTATGGTCATCAGTATCAGCCGTTCCTCACATGGGAGAAGTTCAAAACCGATGCTCCGATCGCTGTAATTGATTGCTCACATCAAAATGAAACAATAAAAACTGGACCTGTTGACATAAGGCTAGAATTCAAGACATCTGAAAATATACCGGCTAATATAACAGCATATTGCCTGCTTCTACACGACACGATCGAATAGTGGAATACAGTCCGCTGACAAGTGAAGTTAGAAAGTTAAATTAAGAAGATGGCAGCCTTCGTAGACATCCAAGGATTCAAAATTTCAAAACAAACCTCAATGAATTCATAACTAAAGAACTGGCAATTTTAACCAATGAAAACCAGATGCAGCACTTTATATTTCAACCGCCGTTCAGATACAAAGATTTGACATCAGCAAAAAAGAGACAAGTAAAATGGCTTCAACACAATTTTCATGGATTCCGCTGTGATGATAGCTACATACCGTATCACAAGCTGTACACTATAGTTGAACCACTGCTTCGAAACAAAACCATATATGTAAAGGGAACTGAAAAAGTTCATTGGATGCAGAAGATAGTTGGAGAGGGTGAAATCATTATCAACGTCGAAGATGAATACAACTGTGGAAAACTAATAGAGATTAAAACAAATGCACCATCTTGCCAAGCTCATATTGGACAATGTGCTATAAGAAATACTTTTATAATAAGAAATTTTATTGGAAATAAAAACAAATTTTTGTAAAAAGAAACTTTAAAATAAAAACAAGTTTTTTATAAAACTTACGACTTTTCAATACACACTCCTAGATGCAAGAACCATTGTTTACTTTACTTGGCGGTATCAAATTACCAGCCACCTGTCCACCGAGGCTTTAATTTCCACTACTTCTTACAAGCAGCCGTGATCTATTTTTAGATATCATGATCACTATTGGCTTTTTAATCCGCAGTTGTTTTTTTTTCAGCAAAAGAAATTTTCAATTATAACTACTCATCTAAGACAACATATCAGTTGCTGTTTTTTTCCAGCTAAAGAAATTGGGAATCGTTCAATTTGTTTACTTTAGTCGGGTCTGTGCGATTTTTGTTTACATTATTCGGCTGTACGAATTGTTTATGCAATGATTCAAATTAGAAGCATTACACCTGAAGATCAAAAATTGGGCCATTTCTTATCTAAGCCAACATATTTACCTACGTTAGTTGTTGTTGGTGTTAATTTAATAACATGGTACTGAATATCGCCTGGTAGAAAAGCTTTTAGTATGACGTAGTGTGTGTGTGTGTGTGTGTATGTGTGTGTGTGTGTGTATGTATGTGTGTGTATATGCGAAGTTCAATGACATGAGGCTCAGGGGTCAAAGGTCAAAGGTCAAGGGTCAAAGGTCAAAGGTCAAAGGTCAGTGACGTCACGTCTGTCTGGCCAAACTGACCCTATACTTACTAGGGTGCAGTGAAGACCAAATGACACATCCCGGAGCATGCTGGTAGTACCGGTTAATCCCACTAGGGCTCAGTCAAGGTTCAATGATGCATCCAAGACATGAACCAGTACAGTCAAGGCACAATGGTGCATCCAAGACATAAACCAGCACAGTCAAGGCACAATGGTGCATCCAAGACATAAACCAGTACAGTCAAGGCACAAGCCCACATTTAATATGTACTCAAACCACTTAGCGATGGTGGCGCCGAGAGTTCTAGATAAAAACTCTGGTATAGAACTCTACCCATATATAGCAACTTTAAAGAATATTCATACAACACCTCCATGGTCTCATGGTAGAGCGCATCGGATTTTACAAAACCAAGCATTCTCGGTTCGATTCCAGCAAAAAAAAAAAAATCCAACATTATTTTATTTAAAAAATCAGCTATGACAGAGCTTAATCAGCTGACGGGATCAGCCAACCAGATGACGTCATACCCTGGGCAGCCAGACGGTAGGAAAGAAATTCCCCAGGCAGGCCTTGTGATGTTAGACCTGTGCGAAGAGGCGATGTCAAATTACCAGCCACCTGGCCCCTGGTGTGTGTGTGTGTGTGTAAATATCGCTCAATCTGTTTACTTTACTCGGCGCGATTTTGTTTACATTATTCAGAATTTGATTATCGGACATATCCAAGTCAACATACCTACATACATTGGTTGTTGTTGTTGGCATAAGTATCCTCCTAAAAGAAAACAAGATGATGTCAAATTCTCCCCGCGCAAAGAGGAGAATGGGACGAGATTAGTTGAGCAGAGTCGTTGAGGAAAGACCATAAAGTTCTTCATATAATGAGTTCTTAACTATGACCATGCACCTTGTCCTTTTTAAGATACAGTGTGTCTTGAAAAACTAGCTTTTTTCTTAATCACCCTGTAACTCCGAAACGGTTGATATGCCCACCTACAATACAAGTTTTTGTTTGCTTAAGTGAGTAATATCACCTTCCTATTCTACTGTCCACCATGGAAGAAAGACCCTGTATATCCTTTTTATTAAAAATATTTACCGTTGTAGATTGATATTGATTACGATTTTATGTATCCTGGAAAAAATCTCTCATATATCCAATGGGAGAAGTTTTGCAGAGGAGAGGATCAAAGACTCAGTTGCCAGAAATTCATTGAAGCAATTAAAATTCGAGAAAGATAACCTTAACACAGGTAAAATAAATATATAAAATCCGGAAAAAAGAACTATATATTCTTCTTTTCTTCTTTTACAGATAATATAAATATTTTATATGCAAAACTTCTGCTACTTGTACCATCATCCAAAGTAATAAATGGCAAAAGGATTAAACATTAGTGATTCTCAGGCTGCTTGTACGTTACCAGTTTGACAAATTGATGGGATAATGTTGGAAAAACGGAAAGAAGGTTTGAAGTTAAAAACAACCTTGCAAACACTTATATTTATAGTAGGCTCTGAGCACAACTATACCGATTTTTATGTATCAATCGACGAGACTAAGTTTAAATTTAATACATATTTAGAAGCACTTGAATATTGTTTTAAAGCATTATTTGTGTTTAATTTAAAATATCCAAAGGAGTGTGAATTAGTTTGGATATTTATTCAAAAATTCTTATTTTCTATAGACATAAGTCAGGGTGACTTCCCCGTTGTCGATAATCTAATTGCAGATCTTAAGGGTAGAATGTTTTAAAGAAACTTTTCTTATTGCAATGTTTTTAAAAATTTTTCGCAATTTTTCCAAAAATGTTTTTTTTCCTACATTTCTAAACATTATAATTATTATTAGTTAAAACAAAACAAAATTTTGAATAAAATACTTATTTTCCAAGAAATTTATGAATTTTATTATATTATACTATTTCAGAAAATTAACTGGCCCCTTTCATGAGTTTGGACAAACAAATTTCATTTCTTTAATAAACATTAAAACACATCGATATATTTTGTACTTATAGATAAGGGCCATGTCATAAAGTCATGAAGTTAAATAGTTAAGATAATGGATATGGAATTTGTTGGAAAGTAAATTTAATATAATAAATAATGTTTTGTATTATCGATACTTAATATTTTTCTAGAAATTTCTGAACACGGTACGTAATTTAATATACTTCGTTTACTCTTATGTATTTATATATGTAAATCACTCGCAACCTTACTCGTATGCGATAGCGATTGATTTATATAAATACATACGCAAGCATATAAAATATAAAAAGAAAAGAAAACTAATATATCGGGGCATCGACATAAAAATATACAAGGCTTGGTAATAATCTTTGGTGATTTGCCAAAACAATTTACTGATAAACCTTCTATTTTATAAGTAAAATTGACCTTCGTATGTGGTAATTTGTCAAAAGTTCCTGTAAATTAAATTATCAAACGTTTTGGTGATAAGTACGTGGCTTAGGTAAAAAAAATGGGTAATTCACCACAATCGCTTATGCAAAATACCCAATAAAGTACCAACGTTCAGTTTTCTTAGAAAGATCTGAACATTTTTCTTTACATTTTTCATGGCGGCGGACAATGGTTCCAAAGAGTTATATTGATTCAGGTGTCTTGGCTGATCTGGGTCGGTAAAGATATTTATGAGCATTGGCAACCATACATTTTGTTCTTAAAAATTTTATTGAACATTTTTCTTTCGAATTTTTATACACTATTGGTTGCTGAAAACGATCAGTTGGATTGATGCCACTAAAATTAATTCTACAATTTTTCTTCACAATTTTTACGGCATGACTATAAAAATAAAAACCATTCGCTTTCCTCTGCCTGCGGTAATTGCCGTTGCTTTGCTTATACTTTCGTATGAATTCAAGTAGTGTTGTTTAACTTAACTTCACGTTTACTTTTAATTTATGGTTAGCGATGGAGGTAGAAATAGTTGCGAAAATGGAAAGCAAAAGACTGATAAGACCATTGATAAGTTAAGTTCCCGTCAAAAGATATAGTCATGACATATCATGCACTTCTACTCCTATTCCTCTGAATGTGAATGAAGGTGCAAGCTCTCACTCTCTGTCATTTACTTCAGCCTTGACAGAATCGGTTGCATCACATCAATGTCTACAATCTTTGCACGAGAAAGAGTATCTGCATATGAGTCCGTAATGTCTGTCCACTCTGAGATCGACATTGATGTGGATAATATTATGGACAGGTTTTCAAAATCAAACCAAAAATTGAATTTTGTGATATCTAATTTAAAAATGATAAAAAAAAAATTTTAAAGCGACTACTTCCGACTTTTTCCTCCCACCACGAACATTTTAGTTGTGACCCCCCCCCTCCCAAGCTGCAGGTCTGGATACGCGCCTGTGAATCGTAGAGGATTTCTGATGAAAATTTTACTCCCTCGTACTGGCATGACCAAAAATATCCCAGGAATTATTAATTAGTGCGAATTTTGCTTACATTACTCGGCTGCGAGTTTGTTTACACTATTGGCTATGTGAATTTGATTATCGACCTGAAGACGGACATATCCAAGTCAACATACCTACCTACATTGGTTGTTGTTGTTGGCTTCAGTATCCTCCTAAAAGAAAACTTCCAGATTAAGTCAAATTTTCAGTACAAAAGCGACCTCAGCCCCCTCCCCCCGCATTCCCCTTCCGCTCAACAGAACCCTTAGTGATCCAGAACTCTCAAAAGTTGGAATTAACCGGACACTTTTTGTTCCAGCCCCGCAAAACTGTAGAATTGTACGCGTATATAGCAACTTTAAAGAGCATCCACGGAACACCTCTATGACCTCATGGTAGATCGTCGCGGATTTTTACGAAACCAAGCGTTCTTGGTTCTATTCCAGCAAAGAGCCAACATTATTTTATTAAAAATCAGCTAAGACAGAGCTTAGTCAGCTGACGGGGACCATCCGACCAGATGACGTCATCTCCTGGTCAGCCGGACGGTAGGAAACGAATACCCCAGGCAGGCCCTGTGACGTAGGCCATCACTCCATTTGTTTACTTTACTTGGCTCGATGTAAATTTTGTTTACATTATTCAACTTCGATTTTGTTTACATTACTCGGCTCTGTGCGAATTTTGTTTACACTATTCGGAATTCGATTATCGGACTTATCCAAGTCAACATACCTACCTACATTGGTTGTTGTTCTTGGCATCAGTATCCTCCTAAAAGAAAACCTCTAGATAATGTCAAAATTTCAGTACAAAAGCGACCTCAGCCCCCTCCCCCTCCCCCTCCCCCGCCCACTACCAAGAACCCACAGTGTTCCAGAGCTCCCAAAAAAGTTTGGAAAAAAAGTTGCCACTTTTTGTATGGAAAAAGTGCGCCAAAATGAACATAGCATAACTACTTAAGTGAACCTACTTTCCTTACGTAATCCATTGGTATCACTTTTGATATATATCATGAAGCTTTCTTAATCATAATATGTGATTTTTTCAGATGTGGCTGCTCAAACCATTTTCAGGCTAGGCTAACAAGGTCATGCCATTACACCTTATCACCAAAAATTTGATGAAAGGTCTCTTACTGTACCCATACAACTTTCACTACTCATCTAAGTAAGTCAACATATCATACTATATTAGTATCATCCCACATTGATATCGTAGCTCATCAAACCTTTACATTTAACCCACCCAAAAAGAAATTTTATTGGCAATAAAACCTAAGACTTTTCAATACATACACACCTACATCGAAAATTTTCTGATAAGGCTTTAATTTCCATTACTTCATATTTCTCAACATCTCAAGCACCCGTGATCTATTTTTACACATCGAATATCATAGCATGATCCCTTTTGTTTATTAAAGATTTTTAATCCACAACTTACGTTATAGTTGCTGTTGTTGTTTTTTCAGCAAAAGAAATTTTCAATTATAACTTGCACTACTCATCTAAGACATCATATCCTACAGATTAATATCAGTTGTTGTTGTTTTCAGCTAAAGATATTGGGAGTCTTACATAAATCGTTCAATTTGTTTACTTAACTCGGCTGCTGTGCGAATTTGTTTACATTATACGAATTTGTTTGCTTTACTGGATTGTGCGAATTTGTTTATGCAAGGAATGAAATAAGAAGCATTACACCTGAAGAGTAAAATTAGGCATTTACTAATTTCCATTACTTATCTAAGTCAACATATCTACCTACATTCTCCTCAACCAGCTTCATCTGATCTATTTTTAGATATATAATTACATGGTGCAATCTTGTTTATAAAAGACACCTACATATTAATGCCATCAAATCTTTAATCCACAACTTAGGTTACAGTTGTTGTTGTTTTCGTTTTTCAGCTACTACTATAAATTATACCTGAAAAGGTAAGATCGGTAAGATCTCGAAACCAATAGCCCGTGGAGGACTTCGGATGAAAATTTTGTCCAACCCTAGAACTAAGACCCCACTGACACCTTTTAGAATTTATTGGCATGAACAAAAATAGTCTAGGGTTAACTTGAATTATTATTTATACTAATTACACTAATTCACTTAGTGAATTTCACAACATTTCTTCTCCACATAAATACACAGCTATACACATCCATCCACGCCTTAAGTAACGTTTCCTCAGCCACCAACTAGACCAGCCCGACATACCATATGCACTCATACTAAAGTAGACAACGAACACCAAACTCAAGCTGACAAGTATACAGCCCCGATATAAATTCGCTTAGGGTATTTCACATCATTACTGAACACACATAAGCCGCACACATTCTACCCAAGCCTTGGTACAAGCAACGTAGCTCAGTCCAACACACCCCAGACAATTCCTAGTCATAGTATCAGATATTACTTTCAGCCAATCTCCAGTACCCAGACACAGGAGAGGGCACCTCAAGGTCAAATTGTAGCCTCCAAGACCAGATCAAACTTAACCAGCAACCACCACAAATAAAGCTTCCCACCCCTTCAAAAATTCTGATGTCCACTTAGCGGCTACGAGTCTGAGATGAAAAATAAGCGAACTCCAGAAACAAAATCGAAAACCTATGCTATTTCCCTATGCTGTAGACTTCTGAAAGTGATCTCGTATTCCCAAAGTGATCTCGTATCCCCAATATTCGAGATAAAAAATAAGCGAACTCCACAAACAAAATTGAAATCCTATGCTATTTTTCTTGCCTGGAGAGTGCTGAAAGTGATCTCGTATCCCCAAAGAGATTGATTTTTTTTCTTCTAAAACCCTTTTTTTTTCTTATTTAAATTTTAAAAATTTTCCAACAAGGATATAATTTTCTTTCTTGAAATATGACACCCTAACAGTCCTTTAAAACATCGAAAGAAGTACTGCAATATTTAATTCGGTTCAAAAATTATTAATATTTCTATGTTATGCGGAAAGTGAAAAGTATAATTTCCAGAGCAAAAATGTGCATCTTGCAAGATGAGGGCAACGTAGAACCAAAGAACATAGGAGAAAAGTTCACTTCACCTCTGCGCAAGCGAACGTACCCTAGACCCAATAATAATTTGCTAGCAAAATATCAAGCAAAGGTGTTGTGAAATTCGAATGCTGATATCTACAATTTCCCTGCTAAGAAAACTTGCAGCACTTGAAAACAGAAAAACCAAGATGATGTTATGCTGATATCTAGAGCATCCTTGCTGATAAAACAAAACAGCAAAATCAAGGCATGCTGGTTGTTCCGGCTAATGCCGCTAGGTAGCCTCACCGTCGAGGATTTCTGATGAAAATTTCATCCCCCTAGAAATAGTATCTTCACCCCATACCACCATTGGCATGAACAAGAAAACCGTAGTACCGAAGCATGCTGGTAGTACCGGATAATGCCACTAGGGCGCAGTCAAGACCAAATGACACATCCAAGACATAAGCCAGTGAAGACTCAATGGTGTATCCAAGACGTAAGCCAGTCAAGAGTCAATGATGCGTCCAAGACATAAACTAGTACATCCAAGACCCAATGGTGCATCCAAGACATAAACCGGTACAGTCAATGCACATAGCCACATTTAGTATGTACTCAAACCACCTAGCGATGGTTGCGTCATCTGTGTGTGAAATCCTGCAACCTAAAACTGTGGTCTGGTACTCTAATAGAATAACTACTCCCAATAAGCAAAAATTCCAGATGTGGAATTTTCGCACGGAATTTCAGCGGAAAAACGTGACGGCATTCTCACACACAGAGCTGTTTTTACACGCTACAGCGAACGCCATTTTCAGCTTTACAGATGTGTTGGAGGTATACGAAAAATTGGTATTATATTAGCTGTGTTCTTTTGGTTTCGTGTAGTGTTCTGCAAAACACAGGCGATTGCGAATTGAATTGATTTGTAGAGTGCATAGCAGTAGAAAAAGTTTTGAAAGTATAGCGAAAATAATCAAGGTGCCATGACTTTAATTCTTAAAAAACGCTAAATCTGTCAAACTTTGCTCCGAATTTATCAAGCTCTATTTTAGCATTTTGCAAGGATTCAAGTCATGGCAGTTTGATTATTTTCTCTATACTTTCGAAACTTTTTCTACTGCTTTGCATCTTACAAATTATTTATGTTCCACTGTTTAATTAAAAAATCCATATAGAAATGCCACGGAAAACTCTGGGAATTCCATGCCAAAATAACAAGGAAATAACATGGAAATCCGATAGATTTCCACATTCAGTTCCATCTACCAATACAATCAAAGACTTGGAATCTCGGCGCAGTTCCATTCGGCCAAAGAAGCGGAAATCCGTGCGCAAATAGTACGGATTTCCAGGTAAACTCGTCAAAAATGACGAGGAAGACGGCCGGAATTCCATTCGAATTGCTTATTGGGCTGTAGTTAAATACAATCAGTTATTCAAGATCTATTTATATTTTTCTCGGTTATGGACTGTTAAAGATCACATTCAACTAGCTATGTCTTAAAATATCTCCGTTGTGCCATTTCATCTGCCTAAAGAAATGTTATTCGAACTAATTGGATCGGAGGTGTCGAATGAATTTCAAGAATATCTTTAATGGTTTTATCAATGAAGATGATGAATTGGAAAATATTTTATGTCATGATCCCAATCCGATGAAAAATATTTCAAGGTGGAAACATGCGTTTAAATTACCTAGTGATTAAAACGCTGCAGGCGAAAAAATGATTCCATTTAAAAGTTTTGATGATTTTGAAAACAATGGCACGGTTTGCCTGAAGAAAATTCACACGTTGAATTCGTAAAGGATTATAAGGAGAGAGCTTCATGTAAATCTTATGACAAATTTCCATGACGAAAGAAATAAAAAAAAGTGGAGTAGACGAACAAGAAATGACAGAACAACTAATTTATCTTTTAATTAAAGCAGATAATCCCATGGATATAGTATAGTATGTTTGTCTTAGAATGTATACGAATACATCAGAGAATGCTGGCAAAAGTTCCGAATTATGCTTTAATTGATTTAAAAGTAACAGTTGTTGTGGAACCAAGAACTTCGCTTCAGACAAGTGATAATAACGTTGAACAAACGGAATTAGACAACAAGACATATCCAAGCAATTGTTTAGACAAATCTTGCAATATTTGCATTTTACCGATAATGAAAAAATGCCTCACAGTTTGTATAAAGTGCAACAGATCATCGATTATTTAAAAAACCAAAACAAAAAATAAATGAAGAGAATTTTGCCTCAGGGCGGAATAAATCCATCGATGAAGACATGATAACATGGCGCGGAAGGCCCAATTTCAAAGTCTATAATCCAAGTAAAATAACCAAATACTACTACAATAATAGTTGTCTGTGGGGAATGTACTGTATATTTTATTTATTTTTTACTGGGGACCTCTAGAACATATTTTTGTATTTTTATTTCAAAGCTTAGAGCTTTATCTCTATGTTGAGCTGAGATAAAATTGACCGTATATTAATCTTTGTGTTTCGGAAATTTTATAGACTTATCTAGTAATTTATCTATAAGTCTTCTTACCTAAGTCTAAGTTCTTATTGTCCACTTTTGTGAGAATAGATTCTTCCTTGACAAAAACAAGATGTGTGCCATTTGTTTGGCGGTTGGAGTCAGTTCAGATATTCATTTGACCATCTACACCAAAAATGAGCAATCTGCTAGAACAATTACCAACGTGAAAGGAGATTAATTTTCATTTCTTTCAAGTTAGGGTCTGACAGCTTTCCTACCTCTTCCAGAAACTATGTACATTTATGTGTCTTGACTTGTTTTTTGATTTACGGATCAGAAGAGAATGCATTTCTCGCCCTTGACGATTAAAGTAATAATAAATGAATGGAACTATGTGATGTCAGTGATAGATCAAGTTTTAATTCGTGCAGATTTAAATGTACCTAGCCTATAGGTCAGATATCTGGGATTTTGGGTTTGCGTGCACATATTCATATTGAGTAATTTAACAACTCAGTAATTTGCAGCTTACGTTTTATCCGAACGAGTAATATCAATCCAAAATGTGAAATAAATAAGTAAAGCAATCGAAATACCTTATTCGTAGCAAAAAAAACTATAAATCTATGTTTGGTTAAAAAAAGTGTAGTGATAAAAACATTATCGTATTGAAGAAAAAAAGTAAAATGAAGTAGATGTGAGTAGTTACGCTATTCCGATCCTGGCCCACTATTTCCATACAAAAAGTGCAAGGTAGATTCCAACTATTTTGGTGGGTCTGGACTGGGGCTCTGGGCCACTGAGGGGGTTTCCGTCTAGTGGTATACGTCACAGGGCATGCCTGGGGAATTCCCTTCCTATCGTCTGGCTGACCAGGGGAGTACGTCATCTGGTTAGCCGATCCCCGTCAGCTGATCAAGCTCTGTCATAGCTGATTTTTAATAAAATAATGTTGGCTTTTGCTGCAATCGAACCGAGAACGCTTGGTTTTGTAAAATCCGAGGCGCTCTACCATCAAACCATGGAGGTGTTGTGCGAATGTTCTTTAAAGTTGCTACATATGGGTAGAGCTCTGGACCAGAGTTTTTCATCTAGAACTCTCGGCGCCACCATCGCTAGGTGGTTTGAGTACATAATAAATGTGGTTTGTGTCTGGAATGTACTGGTTTATGGCTTGGCTGCACCATTGGGTCTTGGCTTACCGGTTAATTTATTGGATGCACCATTGAGCTTTGACTGGCTTATGTCTTGGATACACCATTGAGTCTTGACTTGCTTAGTCTTGGATGTGACATTTGGTCTTGACTGCACCATAACGACATTAGGCGATGCTACCAGCATGCTCCGGTACTACGGCTTTCTTGGATGTGTGGTACGGTTCTCTTGGATGTGTGATTTTTTGCTTCACTTTTGCCCACACGTAGCAGCATGCTACGGTATGGGAAGTTTTTTGCTTCACTTTTGCCCACACGTGGCAGCATGCTACGGTTTTCTGTGCCCACACGTAGCAGCATGCTACGATTGTTTGGATGTGTGAAGTTTTTTGCTTCACTTGTGCCCTCACGTAGCAGCAAAATGCTACGGTTTTCTTGGATGTGTGGTGCGCCTAAATGTCGGCTTTTGTTGTTTTCAAGTGTTGCGCCTAAATGTAGGCTTTGGTTTTGAATTAATATTAGTAATAATTAAAGTTAATAGTAGGAAATTTTTGTTCATGCCAATGGATTCTAGATGGTGGGTAGGTGCGGGATAATAAGGATAGGGAGGGGGGATGAAATTTTCATCAGAGATCCTCTACGGGCTTTGGTTTTCGAGATATTAGCGTATTAATAATTCAAGTTATTTTTCTTCCTGCCAATTGATTCTAGGTGGTGTGGGGTGGGGGTTTATATATCAGCATGGAGTCATATTGGATGCTGTTTTCTTAGCGAGGAATTTGTAGATATCAGAAGTTGTACTCGTGTAAACTTCCTGTTTACAAATTCGCATTTTAGCTGAATGAGTCATGCACACACACCTGTGTAAAAAAATTTAAGCAATATCAGCACATTTATTAATTTCATGTAATTTGATACCACACTTACTGTAGGCAACCAAAAATTTTTATTTTATTGTTCCAAGAATTGTGTTTTATTGTTTATTCGATATCGTCTCAGCCTGTAAGCAAATTCGTTGGAATTCATCCTGTGCAATGATTATTGCAGCAGCAGGATCAATCATGTTTACAAACTGTTGCTATAAAAGCCCAAGCAAACTCTTGGGGAGCATCAGTCGGTTTTAGTGAGTCTCTGTGATAATACATAAAAATTAAAAATGTCTTCGGTGTTAGTAAAAAAAAGTTTTTCAATAATTGAAAATTTGCGAAAATATGTGATGGAGTGTTTAAAAAATTCAGTGAATAAAGACTATATTGTTCAAAAGTGCAATAGAAACATGCATAAATTTCAAGTTGCATTTCGGAAGTGCAATAAGAGTGCTAGGAAACGACATTTTGAGAGCTGTCTCGAGCAAATTAAAGCATTGAGAGCACTATTGAGAACTCCCCGTCGAGGTGGAGCAATTACTCGCATAAGAAGAAGTGATTTTGTAAAGTGGGGGGAAGTAAAGACAGCGTTCGCAGACAGAATTCGACAAGGTGTTATTGCAAATTTAAAACATATCGATACGAAGCTATTTATGCAAGACGCTGCCAAATTATTTACGCGTCGTGTTAAAAATACCTTAAAACATTATTTAAATATTAAAGTTTCTACAACGTTTTGCAGTGAATTTGTTAAGAAACTGGTGACAATGAAAAAATAAAAGACATTAAATATTTCCAAGCGAGAACTGCTCCAATTAGTGCAGATGATAACTTAGAGGAGTAGTTTAAATCAAATATTTTGGATCCAATACACACTCAGCTGGAAGAATTCCAGGAAAAAGGCAGTGGCTGGGCACTGCACTTTATAATACATCTAGCAGTACACATCAACAAGTTTGAACAACTCCGAGGATCTTCGTATATACCCTTACCAAAGGAAATTGCATCAAAGAAAGCTTGCATCAATGTACAAAATAATGATGAAGCATGCTTCGCATGGGCCGTAACATAAGCGCTATATCCTACAAATGCTCATTCTGAGAGGATCTCATCATATCCACATTATTCAACTGTACTTAATTTAACTGGGATAACATTTCCCATTATGCTTAAGCAAATTACACAATTTGAAGACCAGAACGACTTATCAATAAACGTATTCATCCTAGAGAAAGACCGTTTCTTCACCACAGATCCGTTAGACTTACGAAACATAGGATGGAGCGACATGTAAATCTCTTGATGGTACAAGATGACTATGACCAGGATGAAGATTATATGGATGATGCTGGCAGATATCATTTCTGTCGGATTAAAGATCTTTCGCACCTCGTATCAGGACAAACTTCAAAGCACGGCCATAGAGTGTATACATGTGAATGATGTTTGCTCTACTTTTACTCCGAAGAAAAATTAGCATCACACACTCCCGAATGCGAGAAGCAAAACGACTGCAGAATTATGTTATCAGAATCCAGTCCCGTTTTGTATATATGCTGATCTTGAGTCAATATTGAAGCCAATTCAATCAAAATACACAGCGAATCCGGGAACATGAAATTCATAGCATAGGATTCTATTTCTAAGATGCTAAGCTCTCATATTACAGAGCATATCGAGGCAAGGACTGTCAAAAATGGTTTGCATTAGAATTGCAAAAGATTACATCCTTAGCTGTACAGGAAAAGCTGAATATCAGACCAATTGCAGCCCCTGACTAAAGAGGAAGGGCTTTCGCATATGGAAAGTATTTGCTGCCATATATGTGAAAAAATGTTTGCCGATGAGGAACGAGTCTGGGACCATTGTCACTTAACAGGTAAATACTAAGAATCATAATTCAATTCATTTCTTCATAATTTTTTTAACAGGAAAATACCGAGGGCCAGCGCATAATTCATGCAATCTCATGTATCAAGGCTGCTCCATAGTTCCAGTTATTTTCACAATTTATCTGGATATGATGCTCACTTCATTATTCAGATTATAGCTACAGCCGTTCCTGGGAAAGTGGATCTCCTACCAATAAATAAAGAAAGATACATTTCATTCACCAAGCACGTTGAAGGCAGTCATATCAAATTCAGATTCATCGATTCCTTCCGTGTTATGGCAGAAGCCTTAGATAAGCTTTCTTCATTGCTTCCACTGGATAAATTAAAGGTTACAAGAGCTATATGGCAGGAATTGGATGATGATGACTTTAAACTACTTACACGCAAAGGCATCTTCCCATACGACTTCGTTGACGATTGGACAAAATTAGATTTCCAACACTTACCGGCGAAGGAGCAATTCTATAATAAAATGATTGACAGTGATATATCCGCTGAGGACTACAGCCGCGCAGAAAAGGTGTGGAGGACATTTCAAATACATACACTGGGCGCATATTCCGATCTATACCTGAAAACTGATGTTCCCCAATTAGCCGATGTGTTTGAGAACTTTCGAGAAGTGTGCAGGAAGACTTACAATTTAGATCCAGCACATTATTACACCATCCCAGGCTTAACATGGGATGCTATGCTAAAATATACCAAAGTGAAACTAGAGCTGATAACCGACGTAGATATACTGCTATTCATAGAGAGAGGTATTCGAGGTGGTATAAGTCAATGCTCGAACAGATATAGCAAAGCAAAAAATAAATATATGGATGATTTTAAGCCTGACGAGAAAGAGAAATACCTGATGTATTATGATGTAGATAAACTTTATGGATGGGGCATGTCACATTATTTACCAACCAGAGGATTCAAATGGGTTGATGCTCCCAATATCGACGTTTTCGAAATTCCTGAAGATTCACCAATTGGATACATATTCGAAGTCGACTTGGACTATCCTCAACATATACATGATAAACATAAGAATTTACCGTTTTGCTCTGAGCATGCAGCACCACCTGGAGCAAAATTAAAAAAGCTTTCAACAACATTACATTCAAAAACTAAATATGTTATACACTACCGAAATTTTAAGCAATGCTTATAACATGGCCTCATCCAGAAAAAAGTGCACCGGGTTGTTCAATTCAACCAATCAGTTTGGCTTAAACCATATATTGATTTAAATACCGCCAAACGGAAGCAGGCTACCAGCGATCATGAGAAGGACGCGATCATGAGAAGGACAGCTATAAGAAGATGAATAATGGCTGATTTACATTACTCGAACATGCGATTTTACTGACAAAGTGAGTGAGAGGGTCTTATAACTTTGCACTATTAGAAAAAAAGGAAGAGGTGATCGACTGTCAAAACATTATTTCCCACTCTTTTATAGCGAAGTGTCGCTTGTGACATTTCATCAAATTGTCAATTGCAAAAAAATAATTAGACGTCAAAAATAGTTCTGTTCAGGCGTTCAAAATCAGAGACTTGACACTGCTCAAATAGAAAAAAAACATATCGAAAATGCTATAAATGTAAGTATTTAGGAGTCAATATTATCCACTGGGATTTTCTTATGAAATATTGGATTTTGTAGGAAATATATCGAATAGGATTGGATGAAGGTGAATCTGTGTATGGTCTCATAAACGCTTTTGGCGTGCCAAGATTCGCATTCAATAGTGAAAGAAAAAAATTTGAATTGAATTCAAAACCTCAGAGTTTTTTATCTCAGGCAGAAATGATAGCAAAATACCTCGCCGATAGATAGGTCAAAAACAAAATTGCAAAAGTGTTTCTTAATTTCATATAAAAGTAGCTACGCAATGCTTCACCAGAAGACAGCTAGACATGAATTGTTTTCTCCAGTGATCGATGGAACTTCCAGTCATCTTAAGAAATTCAAATTGTATTACATTGAAAATTTACTTTGTACATCAAAAGTAGAGGAAACAGTTGTACTTGATTTATTAATTCAACTTGTTGAAGGAAAATATTATATCGAAGAAACTACAGGAGTAGTACCATTGGATTTAAGCGAAGCTCGCTTTTATGCTGGATTTTTTTGCGAAGGATGTTTTGTTTTAGCAGAAGGAAAGTACATAGATGGTGTTCTTAAAGTTGCAGTCCTGGGATTTCCTCCTCCTGAACAAGCCAGTAGTAGCCGTGCGTTTTTTGGAGTTCAAAATACTTGGGGTGGACCATCTAAGAAACTTCTCAAGTATTCGTCGCGACTAATGGAAATTGAACAAGCAAATACTGAGGCAACAATTGTGTTTCTCTCTGATGTTCGTTTAGATTTGCAATTCGTTATGACTAAACTTAAACAACTGTTTGTAGGATACGATGATTGTCCACCAGTTGCAATAATTCTAAATTGATATATTGTTTGTTTTGCTATGAATCATGTAAACTAATTGATAAGCTTTGTACTGTCGTGGAACCCAGCGTTATACGCTGCTTTAAGCAGGGGTTCAAAAAACAAATGCACTTTGACTTGACTTGACTTGAATTTTCTATCATCCCAAAGTCTTGTTGAAAGAAATATATTTTATTGTAAATGTTTAAAACACTTGCACTTAAAAAACTTGGAATAAAGCACCCTAGAAAGAAGCGTTTTACTTGCTGTGATTTATCATATAAAACTCATTTAGTTCGCGTAGATTCATTTCCAATGTGAAGACTTCATCGAATCGCATTGCTTGTCTCGCTTGTTTTATATGTCCCATTATAATATTTATTTGCTCTACTAAAGGATATAAATGTATCTATATATGTGCATGTCAGTCCCCGTTCAATTACTCCCCTTCTAGGTTTACACTGTTTATAAACTCGTAAAGCCATTCTGGGATTGAGGTAGCTTAGTGCAGGAAAAGCATGTTCGAGGTGGCGTAATCACCACCTGGCCAAAACTTTACAGTTGCAGAGCATATGTTCCGAGGTTTCATGGGGCATCCGATAGAAGTGGGCAAGATGAAAACTCAGTCAAGCTAATCTTGTTTAGGTGATACCTCCTAAGGTTCTTTTGTTTTTCCGCCAGAGCTGTCGATAAACGTTGTTGCCAAACAAAGTCCTTGCAGCCTTTCCCCATAAATGGATTTTTGTATGATCTCCCAGCTAATTACGGTAGCATTGAGGAAACACTTTGAAATCTAAATTATGGTCTTTTAGTACCTTACTTATGAACATATCACAAACGAAATTCCCGAATCGAGAAAAGGTCAATTAAAAGTGGGACTGGACTTGGACTTTCAGTACCAGTTTATAGAAGAGTTTTAGTTCGGATGGAACCTTCAGTCTCGGACTTTCAGTCCCCTATAAACGCAGGTCTAGTACACAAGGTAAATGTGAATTTACCATGGAATACAGTCGTTATTCACCGTGTCTCCCTGATGTTTAAGATCAAATTATTAGAGAATATCAAGAATCGCGGATTAACTACAAACGAAGTAATTTGATTAGATCTCACAATATTCCTCAGACACATCGCTCTGTACTGATAGAACTTTGGTACAGAGAATAGCCCAGTTAAAACAGTTACAACAGCTCATTTGCTTAAAAAAACCTAAAATTTCAGTATTTCGTGATTCTTAAGATATGCTTACTAAAATATAAGTTAAAAAATTAATGGTAATTAATTTTTTAAAAAAATTTATAATAATTTTATAAAAAAAATTAAATTTTTTTAACAATTTTTTAAAAAATTTGTAATCATTTTTTAAAAAATGTTTAAACATTTTTAATAAACTTTGACACATTCCAGCTGATGTGCTGTGACTTTCCTCAAATATTTTTATTTTGTGTTCGTGTAAACAATTATATTCGTACACGCTTGTAGTTATATGTATGAGTTTACTGCCATAATAGCAAAATTTACTGCCATAAAATATACTTCTGGCTAGAACTTTTTATGGCTAATTATGGCAGTAAAAATTTCCCCTTCATAGGGGAATTTGACATTTAACTCAGTAAAATTTTGCTGGATTATGTTTTGTCCTTATCGTTCTAAAGTATTTTCAGATAAGGGGAAACTACTTACTCTGTTTTCTAGCAATGTTCGAGTAATGTAAATCAGCCATAATGCAGCTTTTGGTAAGACCATGGACAATGTTCGCAAGTATAGCGAAATAAAGCTTTGCGTAAAGTGGATATTTGATGAGAATTTACATAGTTGCTGTGGAATTAAGGCGACTCAAAATCTTATTCAATAAGCCGCTCTATATTGGAATGGCAGTTTTGTAAATTTCAAAGATATGCCTCTATGATTTCCACTACAGTTTTATGCAGCGTGAACTTGGAGATAAATGTAAAGTCATGTATACAGATACAGATTCTCTAATATATAAACTTGAAGAGAAAAATGCATATGAGTTTATGGCCGAAAATATAAACAAATTTGATACAAGTGATTACCCAGAAGATAATCAATTCAATTTACCGCTCATGAATAAAAATATTCCTGGTCTAATGAAGGATGAGCTGAATGGGAAAATCATGAGCGAATTTGCAGGCTTGCGCTCGAATATGTACACACTACGTATAAGCGATTGTAAAACTGTAAAGAAAGCAAAAGCAGTAAAGACTAATGTAGTCCAGAGGCATATCAATTCCGAAGACTACGTCGAATGTTTGAATAACAGGCTGAGATGATATCGAATAAACAATAAAACACAATTCTTGGAACAATAATTTGTAAACAGAAGTTTACACGGGTACAAATTCTGATATCTACAAATTCCTCGCTAAGAAATATTCAAGTAAGAAAACAGCATCCAATATGACGTCATGCTGATATCTAAAACCCCCACGGCACACCACCTAGAATCAATTGGCATGATCAAAAATAAATTAAATTGAATTATTAATACCCTAATATCTCGAAAACCAAAGCCCGTAGAGGATTTCTGATGAAAATTTCATCCTTATCCTTATTATCCCACCCACCGATCCACCATCTAGAATCCATTGGCATGAACAAAAATTTCCTACTATTAACTTTAATTATAACTAATATTAATTCAAAACCAAAGCCTACATTTAGGCGCAACACTTGAAAACAACAAAAGCCTACA